>JAQFVV010002342.1:0-28466 GCA_028023455.1 Epiperipatus broadwayi | reverse complement strand
ATATATATATATATATATATATATATATATATATATATATATATATATATATATATATATCAATCTCAATACTTAGATTATTAAATTAATTTTCAAAGTGTATTTGTTTTAAATAAAAGAAGCCACTTAGGTTTAAAATCCCAAGAAAATGAAATAAATATAAGGGATGAAGTTAAAAAGACCATTATAAGCTTCAACAGAATCACTTATATTTAATATGGTTTTTAACAAATCACAGCTAAATAATACATCCAGCATAATAAAATGATAATAGTAATAACCAAAATATTTAATGTAAAGTAGTGGATTTGTAGAGATGTATATTATAATACAATTGAATGTGTTATACATACCTAATGTATTTTGTATGAAAGAGTTAATAATAAAATATTTCAAGTTGGTGTAAAATTAAAGTATACATTTGCAGAAGAGTCCATTTTATTAAATCTAGTATTCATAATCCATATGTTTATGTATAAATAATTTATCTTTTAAAGTTATATTATGAATTAATATTATAATTAATCTTACATGTGACTGCAATGAAAATTTTCGTCCACAGCTTTAATATGCTCTAAAACTGCTAATTTTTATGTTATTGTAGTGAATAAAACATACTCTAAAATTATTTTATAAGTAAAACATCAATAATATTTACATTTAAAGCTATAACAATGAAAGAAGGTGGGCCTTCCAAGGCACTAATTGGTTGTTTTTTTATTTTCAACAAAAGAGAGCACTTGTCAACAATTTTGACAGGACTAAGTTCTTTGTTTTAATTTTCAAAACAAAACTTAATGTTTTAGGATATTTTTTAAATATTTTTTTACATATTATAAATTATTTTCATAAAAGATGCTGATAATATAATTATTTTAAAAAATAGTTAAGAATTTAGTAAAAAAATATTTACTTTTACATGAATGTAAATTCAGAAAGAAATCAGTAATATAGGCTGCATTTTGTAATAAGTTACAAAATGTTCATTTTATGTTTTCCACTATAAATTATTTTTATCAATTACAAATAGAAATTTATTTTTGAAAAAAACTTTTATTTGCTTTAATAATCTCACCAATTATCAATTTGCTTTTTACAAATGAAACTAAAATGAATATAATATTAAACGATATATATTTTTACAGCCAATTCTGTAACTGACCAATCAATAGTTTTTATGTCACCAATAGGAATTTGTACCAGTTTAAATGTTAAAGGCCAGTATATTATTTCAATTTGTTCAATAAATTTATCAATAAAAATAAAATAGTTAAATAAAGAAAAATGTCAACATTTTATTTCATGTAAACAGACTGATTATATGATCTTATATTGTTAACTTGTACATAATTTTTTTTAATAGTGTAAATAAAATAACCATTACTAATTATTACATGACTTACATATATACTGGACTCTGACTTAAAAAAATAAAAAAAATAAAATCATTACCGAGATATAATTAATAATGACAAATAAAAAATGACAGATATAAAAATAAAATGAACACAACTGTTTTGAATAGCTTGTAAATTTGGATACTATCTCATAGATAGAATATGTCCTTTTGATATGTCAAAATTTATTAATGATAATATAAAATAATACACTGTCCATCGTTATAGACAACTACTATCATAAATGATCTGTCTATCAGTAAATGCCCTCAGATTAGGTAACCCCAAATATACTAAAATATTATAACTGAGCAGAGATAATTGGCCTGAAAACTAAATGTGATTACCTATTTGGGCAACTAACTCCTAATAAATATCATTTTAAACCATGTGGGTTTCTCCACTTATATATTACATATTTGGACAATCTATCTATGCTGAGTAAAGTTCATATTCAGGTAATTTAAAATGAGTAAATAAAAACATTGATCACAAATGACTTTGTAAAAGTTTATATCTACATGTACAATGGACTCATACATTTGTAAAGAGCACTGATGGATCAATAATTAACTTTCTATCTTGGTATAAAAGATAAAATTTATTAACAATGTTTACTTGATAGTGATATATAACTTGAAATGTACTATGAATAAGATTAAATAGGTTTATAATGAGTCATGTAGTACTAAATAAAAACATCTTGGTTAGTAACAACAATATAAATTCATTAAGATGAACATTAATTTATTTGTGGTTGTTCAAACAAAGAATAATTCATAACAGCACTTTAACTTGATTTATAGTTCATTTATAATTCAACATCACTATAGTATAATTAAATATGCTATATGATTTATAATTAAAATTATAAATGCACATATTCAAGAAAGGGTTAATTATACATTTTTGTCACTCAAATAAAAATATAAGTATACAAAAAATGTAATGGTATTGTCTTTAAAATGAATAAAAAATCAAGTAATAATTTTATAAAAGTTATTTACAATTCAAACTAAGTTATGTAAATACTATTTATGTTTTAATTAAGATTTTACTTTACTTGACTTTTTTATTATCTAAGTTATCAGATGACAAATTAAACTGCATTGTAATTAATACTATTAATTAAAAAAAGATGTTATAAATATTTATAAATGTTACCATTATAATTTCAACTGTTGTTAATAAATAATATTTTTTGTGTCTTTTAATATATATATATAACTTCAGTTTAATTTGTTCATCTAGCAGCATTTCCTTTAGGACATTCATGCTAGCACACATATATGTAAGGTTCCATAGATATTTTAATCTCTAAATGTTATCCAATTATTTTCCTTTGTCACTATTACAATATAAGTAGGTTTTGCAATCTTAAATTCAGTGGTGGTCAGCATAACATTTTGTTAATCATTCTGTTTAAAGCATATACATTAAATGGAATGAACTCCTTACTTTCCCTTCCAAAGTTCTCTATTCATAATTTATTTTTTACTGTAATTCCAGGATTTATTTATAGAATAAGTGTAAGGTTAAAATACAAAAGTATTAAAGGAATGAAAGTGTGTGTTCTTCCATCTGAAATCTTTTTCCATCTCTATAGTAACATAAATAATGAAGTCTATATCTTAAACACTAATTTTGAACATGTGATTTTTTTCTTCTAATTTTAATAAAGAATTGCTGTCATCCAATAAATAAATGATTTATTTTTTCCAGCTTTATTCAAAACAAAAAAATAAACATATTTTTATTACACATGTGACCTGGAAATGTTTTCTTTATTTAGCCACTTTTATACTATAGAAAAATAATAAAAGGAATATATGTTATATGAAATAATCACCTCTTTAATAAAAATAAAAAAGAACAATTCTAAACAATTAACATAAGTTCATCACTATAAAATAAATATTCCATCAATAAATCATGGTTAATCAAAAGTATATCACCACAATAATAAAATCAATGCTTATTTGCAAGTATGTGCCTTATATTTAAAAAAAAAACCCAAAACATATCAAAGTTAATATGACAAATATCCTATAATAATTATATTCATTGGAACTCATACATTTCATCCTAATGGGTTACTTGTAAAACAAATCCATAACACCCTATAGGGTTTTAACATTTGATTGATAAGGCTAATCATTTCTAATGAATATTGAATGTCTGTACCCAATAAAATCATAAATACAGTCATTATGATAAATTAATCTTTAACACTATATCCATAATGATTCATGTATTTTGTCATAACCTTACAATAAATTATATTTTCTAAATCACCAATCTCATAAATCCAACACATATTATTGATAGTACTTTGTGATTGAGAAAAATCCTCATACTCACACTTAAGGTACCTATATTCCCAACTACTTCCCTGAATATAGTAAAACCAGCTAAAGTTTAAAGGTTCTATTTCTGAAGACAAAATTTTATATTTATCACTATCGTTTAAGTTTGTGATGAAATTCTCTTGCAAAGGAATTTGGTCATTTATTTTAGACCATACTACATCTAAATTAATATCACAATATGAATTATCATGCTTACTGTGTGTTTCCAACTTTACACCTCATGTTCCTGACTATTTTGTACCATCTCTAATTGTTTATTATTAATTTTTTGATACTTAATGATTCAGTTTGTAACACTTTATTCTTATTTTGGCATTCTAACTTCTCTTGTAATTCATATTGTCTCTCTTTTATCTTATTGATTCTTATTTGCATTTGACTTTCAGTTTCTTCTATCTTAATCTCTGATTTATTAGATCTAACTTTCAAATCATTTATCTACTTATGTCTTATTATTATTACATGAATTAGTTCTGTAGACATGGAATTTATTTCGTGTTTCAACCTATTCTCTAACCATATTAACCCTCTCCTATTTCATTGCTAACATTCTCAACCTTGCTTTATTTCTAGTTTAAACTCTTCTTGGTTTTTGTCACAGGTTTTTTTTTTGTTTTTCATCAATCTTACTCATTAAGTCCTTTGATAATTTCTTCTGACATTCAGTGAGCTTATTCATTAAATCTCTTGATAGGTTTTCCTGGCTTTTTTAATTTCTTGTTTAAATTCTTGTTTAAATATTTCATGATTCTTGTCACATTTTTCTTTGTTTTGTTTCATTTCTACTATTAAACTCTGCAACATTGCCATTAAATATTTGTATTGATCAGTTCTTAATGTGACAGAGATATAATTTATTCATCTTCCCTGTTCTAACATATCCAAACTCTTTCACATTTTCCATAATTTATTCTAATTTATAATTATTATTTTAAAAAGGAAATAACATAACCTTCATGCCCAATTTAATGAAATGAATAACTTGTTCTCACTACTCTGTTTTATACACTGAATCCTACAACTTAATGAAACTCTACTAATGCATATTTTAACTCAGGTAACAGACCTCTTTAATATAAAATATGACAAAAACTTCATTTTTCAATAATGATTCATTTATCTACCACTCATTGTTATACCAAACAAACATATTATTCAAAAATATTACCAAAATCAACCTTTTCTTTATTTTGCTATAATATCATAATACAATAAACAATAAGGCACCTCGCACCAATCAACCAAGAATAACAATCCCCTACATTTCTAAAATATCTAACAAACTAATGAAAGCATTAACCGATAAATTCAACATAGCATTTAGAACTCCACCGAATTCTAATAGATTGATTAACAACTCTAAAGACCACATTGATCAATCGTTCACACCACACATGGTGTCCTCCAGGCCATACTATATATTATGGTGAAACAAAAGCTACAATCAACACTAGACTGGCTCAATATCTTTACACGTATAACAGAGCTCAGAGGAACAGCAACACAGCCTCTGTATTTTTGGAGCTTAACAATCTGGACATAACTTCACACCTGCCAATCTCATAATATTGTGTTCAGAATCAAACAATCACA
Source organism: Epiperipatus broadwayi (assembly GCA_028023455.1). Taxonomy (NCBI): domain Eukaryota; kingdom Metazoa; phylum Onychophora; class Udeonychophora; order Euonychophora; family Peripatidae; genus Epiperipatus; species Epiperipatus broadwayi. The sequence continues at coordinate 23,107 of JAQFVV010002342.1, read as the reverse complement.
AGAGAAAAATAAAGGAGGCATTTTACATTAATGGAAACATCCATGCTATTAATAGGAAAGACACTTGCTTCGAAATCTCGAAGAAATGGGCTACGTAATACTAGCTTATTTGAATATTTGCATATATTTTACTATACATTTTATAAAGGCTATGAATATGAGGCATGGATTTTCGAAAACGTCTAGCTGATAAACTTTAATATTAATTTATATCTTCTTCTTTATTAACAATTATAAATAAGTGTTTTTTGTTACATAATATTAAGAAGTAAAACTATATTTATTATATAATGAACAGAGGTCAAGAAAAACAGATCTTACATTGCGGAATTTCGATGATTAAATACAAGCAAATACTTTCATTCTTTTATAAATACAAGGATTATAATATTATACCCAATTGTTGTGTAGTTAAAATCAATAGAACAATATACAATAATTTTAAAATTAAGAATGAATTGCAAAAACAGCTTTTGGCGCATATAATATTCGGATGTAGATATGCTTTCAAAAAATAAATAATCAGATGGAACAAAATGACTGCAAACTATGCAATCCCCCAGTGGATGCAAGATAAACTGCAGAAAATTGAGAGATTTCATACAGCAAAATTTGAATGTAAAATACATTTTTTGTCAATCAAGCAAAACAGAATTCGCCAGATGATTAATACAGATGCATTCGTTAACAAAACTTAAATTACACCACCATACAAAATCAAGAAAATTTTATCCCTCAGACCAAAATAAGTAAAAGGAAGTTGGAGATCTCCTAAACTCGAACTAATTGCAGATATCGAAGCGAGTCTCATTAACAATGCACAAAAAGACGCTATCATCACCGATATATCTAAACTATTAAATAACAACTTGGTTGACAGAGAAAATAAAGCATGAAATAAAGGTATATTAAATACCAAACAATATTTCAAAACACACAATATTACTTGTCGTAAAGAAGCCAAAGGTAATCGTTTTGTTTTGTTAAATAACACAGACTATAAAAATAAAATGTACGACCAAATTAAAATACTAAAGTTGGTACATGATAACACCTTTAATATTAAACTAGATCGAGATAAATTTATTAACAATGTGCTCCGGGCATTCAAGGATAAAGGGATCACTAAATCTGAATATTATAGGATTTATTCCTCTGCCACTAAAACCCCCCGAATGTTCACCAATTTGAAACTACATAAAACAGGTGAACCGCTATGATTGATGATGTATTTCGGTTGTGTGCATTATTTCGAAGCAGCCAAACTAATCAATCAATTACTTATAGATTACCTTAATTTTGCTGTATACAAGATAAATTCTTTTCTCCAATTTATTTCTAAAATTAAAAATACTTAAATCTTTCAGACTTCCATTATGGCTACAATGGATGTGAAGGAATTATACAGATCAATTAATAGAAAAGCATCCATACAAATAGTACACAAGAGCTACTGCGATGACATTGCCCTAGTGAAAGAGTTAAATTCATTATTGCTTTCCTGTCATGGCTCGATCCTCACATATTCACACTCTTCGAAAACAAGTGGTACACTATGCAAGATGGATGGCCTATGGGCCTTCCTATTAGTGGTATTCTATCTAGCATATATTTAAATAAATACGAGCTATCAATCATTCCAAAAAAACACAATAGCAACCAAGATTTTACATATGTTTGTTATGTAGATGATATTTTTATAAAAACCTCTAAAGATAATATTTTAAACATACAACATGATCTACAAAATGCAAACAAACTTTCATTCACCATCACATATGAAAATAATAAAGAACTTAAATATCTAGACCACTATTTATTAAGAAATCGCCATTTAATAGATTATAAAATGATTGTCAAACCATTTGAAATTCGAAGCTGTATCCACCCTAACTCTAACTCACCTGCATCGCATAAATTTTCTGGCCTTAATGCATTTTTGTTCAGAAACTTTCATTTATGTAAACATGAGGCAGACAGGAAAGAAAACATAAACAACTATATTAAAGATCTATTAGCAGCATGGTTCAAATTTAAATCTATTAAAAATAAAATCACTAAATTTCATAATACAATAAACAATAATCTACCTCACACCAATCTACCAAGAATAACAATCCCCTACCTTTCTAAAATATCTAACAAAGTAACGAAAGCATTAACCGATAAATTCAACATATCATTTAGAACTCCACCTAATTATAATAGGTTGATTAACAACTCCAACGACCACATTGATCGATCGTTCACCCCACACGTGGGGTAATCCATTGCCTGCCCTCAGGCCAGATGCCATGCTATATATTATGGTGAAATGAAAACTACAATCAACACTAGACTGGCTCAACATCTTTACAAGTATAACAGAGCTCAGAAGAACAGCAACACAACCTCTGTATTTTTTGGTGCATGCTAAACAATCTGGACATAATTTCACACCTGCCAATCCCATAATATTGTGCACAGACTCAAACTAACACAAAAGAAAAATAAAAGAGGCATTTTACATTAATGGAAACATCCATGCTATTATTAGGAAAGACACTTGCTTCGAAATCTCGAATAAATGGCTACGTAATACTAACTTATTGGAATATTTGCATATATTTTACTATACATTTTATGAAGGCTATGAATATGAGGCATGGATCCTTGAAAACTATTAGCTGATAAACTTTAATATTAATTTATATCTTCTTCTCTATTAACAATTATAAATAAGTGTTTTTTGTTATATAATATCTTATATAAATACAATTTATCCAAATTATTTCAAACTCTTTTTAGCAAAAATCTATATATATATATAATTACATATATAAAGCTATTTGGAGATATATATCTATATATATATATATATATATATATATATATATATTGTACCCTCACTTCCTGATATATAATATAAGTTAAAATATGACTAGCTCAATTAAATCGTTATGCTCGGCTAAAATATGTATAACTATCATTAATATATTTTTATAATACTATATCTTATTAGATTCATTATAACTTACCAAAATTAATATAGTTCAATATCATGTACTAATTAAATAAGTATTTATTAAAATCATGAGACTATGAAGTGAAGTTACAAGTGGTAATTGAATTTACATTGAGCCAATGTCTTCCCAAGACACTATCTCAATGGCATAAGAATACTATTACCTCTTTATTATCTCATTACTACATCTACAGCACTCTTATGTCTTTTATAAAAATTAACTAACTTCAATAATAATAATAAATAAATCTCAATCTTTTATTAAGGAAATATAATTAAATAATCTCAGGTTCTTTTAATTATTTTAAAGTAATAATATTTCTTGCAGATAGGCATGATAAGGGATTTAATATCAAACCTAACTACACCTAACTTATCATAATAATAATAACTAACAATAATAATTTCTAGTGTATAAATTAATCTTATCTATTTTATTATACTATTAATCATTAAGGAAATAAGTGAATCATCTACATGTCTTTCATTTTCATATAGTATCTTAATTTAAAAATTATACTAAAATCTTATAATTTAATAATATGTGGCAATAAATAATATTATACTCTTATATTGTGCATTATAATTACCTTGTGACCATTATAATATTATATGTTAATGTCAATCAATTTCTATAAATTATATTAAGAAAATACTGTGTTTCTTTTTAAAATAATAATAATAAATTCATATTGTGCAAATATTATGTTTATTCAAATTATCTGTTGTCAAATGCTGTGGTGCAAAATAATGAATTCGACACACTTTTAAACAACTTAAACAAATTTATTTACATCAACTTTAATAAACAACTTATGTACATTATTTACATTACAAGTGGAAACCAAAGAAAATAAAAATAAGAAAAATAATAATACAAGATTTTTACACTGTTACTATTTCCATAAACATAAATAGATAATCCATACATTTCTTAAATGTTTTATCAGTAACATTTAATTAAGTTTATGAACTTAAATCTTAATAGATATCATTTGTCATTAGTTAGTACAAAAGAAGACTTTTATGTAAAATATCACTTATGTAGCATATGTAAAATAAACAAACTTTAACAATTAAAAAATGCTACTTCACTTAAGTATTATTGCTATTTCTATTATAATGTATTAGTATGTATTACATTTACTATTAGCATTAATCAAATATCAACTAATGTATAGACTGATATAACTTTATAATATAATAACATTTATTGATTATATAATTATTTACTTCATTAGCATAACCTTTAATCTTGAACTTCTTTTCTCTTTAAAAATAGTCAGTATAAACAATATTCATCAAAATATAAAATCACAAACCAATTTTCTTTAAAAAACTTGTTTTTTATTATTATGACTATATGAATTTTAATTTCAAGAGCAACGTTTCGACTATTTACTTCCTTATAGTCTTTTTCAAGCCACTAAAATATACAAAAAATAATAAAACAAATAAAATAAAACATTATATAATCATTAAACTCTACATATATTTCAAATCTTCTCAAAATAAAAATTCTTTTTTAAAAAAATCTTTTTTCCCTTTAAAGACATAAATTTAATATAAAACATTAGAACATTACCTTCCTCTATTTAAAACAACCTACAATTTAAACTTCTATTTAAAACACTCTGTTTAAATTATATTTAGATAAAATACATTAAAACCAGTCCCATCACCCACAACAATCAATTAATTTTTTTTTCTTTTATTCCTATATTGTTTAAATTCCCTACTATAAAAAAATTTTCCTTTTTTAAACTTACTTTATAATTAACTATTGTTTCTAAAAGTTCTATTTTTTTGCAAATGATGTGACTAGTTTTTATATATTATAAAATCAATTAGTTTTTTATTCATATATGGTTTAAATTCCTTAATATAAAAATTTTCCTTTAAAAATCTTTCTTTATAATTAATTACTGTTTCTAAAAGTTCTATTTTGTAATTGATGTGACCAGATTTACATTTATGAAAAAAAATTGCAGATTTTTTATCAGATAAATGTTGTTTTAATCTTGTTCTTAACTTATTTTTTGTATTTCCAATATAAGAAACACTTTTACCAACATTCCAGCAGTCTAAACATTTTATCATATATACACCTTTCATAGCTTCAAGCATATCATTTTTTTCACTAACATTAATCAGCTTTTTTAAATCTTTCTTTTTTTTATATACTGGGAGTAATTTAATGTTAAATTTATTATTAATTTTTTTACAAATATTTTTAATCCTAATAAAAATATTTTTTGATACGTTAAATCCTATGTAAATTTTATTAATATTATTAACTTTATTATTAATTTTATTTTCCCCTTTAATCTTCTTTTTAATTAAATTCAAATTATAATCCGAAAAAATTTTTTCAATAATCTTATTTGGATATTCATTTAAATAACATTCCTTTTTTATCAATTCTAATTCTTTGTCCAATAATAAATCACTAGAACATATCAATATTGCTCTTCTAATTCTGTTTTTTATAATATTCATTTTACAATGTTTATCAATGTCTGAAAACCAGTTAGTAATCAGACCATGAAATGTTTTTTTTTTCTAAAAACAGATGTATTAATGCTTATTTTATTATTTTCTATAATTTTTTCAATTTTTACATCCATATATTCAATTTTATTATCCACTTCTTTTTCCATGGTAAATTTAATATTTTTTTCTTCTTTATTGTTAATGTAATTTAAAAAAATGAATTTGAAATTAAAATTCATATAGTCATAATAATAAAAAACAAGTTTTTTAAAGAAAATTGGTTTGTGATTTTATATTTTGATGAATATTATTTACTTCATTCTGATGTAATTCCATACTGTATGTCTTACCAAAATATGCAATACATATATGTTCTTTTCTTAAAATAATATTTAAAATTATTCAACATTTTCAAATTTTATAAAGTATTATATTAAAATAAATTCTATGATTCTTCTCTATTTAAACTACTAATCTTCTCTACTCGTAATTCCTATTCCTTCCTAATAAAATTCTATCTACAAATATCATTTTGATCTTATTTAACTTCAGTAACAGCTTACCAATTTTTAAAAAAAATAATGACTATCCAAACTATCTTATACCTCATCATCGATATACGATAAACCCTTCAAACAAAATATAAATTTCTATACAAAATTAATTTAACTTATCTAATAAAAAAAAATAAAATATAGATATTTTTACCTCTTACTAACTTGAAAGGTAATATAAATAACTCATACTAATATAATAAATCAAATTCCTAATATTGTAACAGAAACATTAAAACTTATTCACGAAAGAATGATATAATTATTTATGGATTTCTCTTATTACGTTATAATAAATTTATATCATAAATTTAAAGTATGCATATTAAAATAAAACTGTTATTACTAATATTATGCGTGTATATTCTTTAAATATTTATACATTTATTCAACAATCAAATAATATTTAGTTGATCTAAAGAAAACAAAGCAAAATACATCAAATTATTACTATTATATAATTTTTACCATAAATGATACTCCAATTTATTATCCGCTACACGATGTCCTCCAGGATTACAGTTTTACAAAATAATTTCACATTTATACTCAACAATTATTCTTTAAAATATTACGTGTTGTATAATTATATAAAAATAAACTTTATGAAATTAAGTGTTATATTAATATTTAGTTACTTTTTAAAAAAAAATGTACCTCTCTTATCTTTAATAGATCAATAAATAATTAAATATCTATGTTAGTTAAGAAAAAACAAAATATGTTACATAAAATCCAACGGTGTCTTCTTTCCACCCATAATTGTTCTTTTTTCCTAGGCACAAACTTTTACCAACATTACTTCCTTTTCCGGTACATCACGTGTTTAAACAGTTTTTACGAAATAAATGAAAATGTTTTTTTTTTTAAAATAAAAAATGAAATAAGTTCCACCATATAAAACAAAATAATAATTAAAATAGTTTATAGGATCCGGATTCATTTCTTTAAAGAAAAATTATTTAAAAGTTATTATTTCTAGGATTAATCAATAGTTTTTAATGTTCTTATTTAATTATTATAAATTGACTTGGATATCCACGTATACTTATTTGCGCATTCCTTAATAAATATTTAGGTAAGATTAATTTCTAAAATTCTTCTGTACGACCAGCATCCAGACTTTACTATATAATATTTTATTTACAGGTATTTCTTTGCCAATTAAACTTCCGATTTATTTGCCTTTTAAAACAATCGAAATATAGTCTTTTAAACTACAAAGACTTAACAAGGCAAGTAATTCTACAATTATTATTAATTACCATATCTTTACCAAGATATATACTTAAATTTGTAATTTAAAAATACTTTCTTCATAAAGAAGTATTTATCTTTCTTTAAATATTTTTTTATAAAAATTAATTATAATCAACTTTTAAATTCATATAATGTCCAATATATTACTTTTATCCAACTAGTAATTCTCCTAGTTAATCCAGCGTTTGTTATATTTTTAGTATAAAGTCTCCAATACATTTTATCCTTATACGATGCTTTCATGATTATTTGATAGTAAATTGAGCTTCGATAGAGACGATCAATAGAGAATTATAAATAAATTAGCACTGCATATTTAACGGTAAAACTTTTATAATTTTTTTAAAACTACTCTCTTATAATTTTAAAATGATTACGAGAGCGTCTATAATTTTACTTAGCTATATCTAATAGCACACTTCACTTAAAAGAAATCATAATCATAATCCCCCCTGAACAATTGAACCTTGGTTTTATACCGGAATACATTCCCCACTTGATTGGTAAATTAAACAATCACCTTGCTAGCCTATTTACATATTTTACCAACAATACAGAATTAAAAATAAATAATGACTTATTTAATATTTATTATTTATTACATTATTAAATTCTTAAATGGATCTTTATCATTTATTTAAATCCATTAAACATTTTTTTAAAATATATTTTTTACTTTATTTCACTTTTAACTTTTATAAGACTATTTTTTAAACAAACTAAGTCTATTTTTATACATTACGTTTTTTTAAACAGTATTTTAAAAACCAGATTTAATATTTCACATTAATTATCTTTATTTTTATCTCGTGATAGCCAATATAATATTTATAAATTTTATAATAGAATTTTAGAACAGTTTTGCAACTTTACTATAAAAAAAACTTACAAGCATGTGTGTACATATGTCTATCTATCATCTGTTTTACAACACAGATACAAACGCTTGTAATATCTAAAAATAAACTAACAATTTAATTTTTTAAAATAAATGTTTTTTAAAATAAATAATATATTATAGCAACTTTAAAATAATAATTCGATATTATTAAAATCAAATATTAATCTTCTATTATATACTATTAACAATTAAAATATTTATATTCACTTATTAAATATTAATCTTTATCAACAATAAATATATGCATTTAATTTTAACTTGTCTTTTTTAAACTTTTAGCTTTAAACATTTATTTACAAAACTTATTAATGCAGTATTGATCATGGCCAGTTTTCCCAACCATATAATATTATCATCCTTTATTGAAACGTCTCTCTCAAACATTAGCACAATTTCACATATCAAATATTCATAGATTACTTTAATTAAACTTTTTGAAAGATTATCATAATAAAATCAACATCATATAGCTAAATATATCTTAAATTTAAAATTTTTAATAAATTGATACAACAATTCATGGCGACCCATACAAAAGGGCACAATATATATATTAAAATAAATTGGCTCTGAAGAAGACTGCAGGACAGCCAAAACATAGGTGTATGTACATATATACAAATAAAGACATTTTTCAAAAGGTGATTGAAGTAGTTTGGATAAATTGAAAACATATTATTTTAAATTTTTAACTTATACTGTGTATAACCTAGTGTAGATTTCATGACCATGGTTGGAAGACTTTGCATTATAATATTATCAACAGATTCAAACAGTAAGCACTAATATCTATTTATTTTTGAAAATAATCAGGACACAATATCTTCAATAAATAAAATAGCTTCAAATTCTCTTTATTTATCTTAGTTACTTCATGAAGAGAAGTAAATAATATCTATTAGTAATGAGCCCACCATCCTTCAGTATTTTACTAACACAAAGAATACATATGGTGCTTTTAAAGTCACAAACACAAATTATTATTGTTATTGTTATATGGCAAGTTCAGACATCATCATCAGGTACTTTGCTTTCACATTTTAGAACATTTTACTTGTAACACTCTTTATACCTTTGTCATTTCTTAATTTGTGTACTGTTATACTTATTTTCAGAAAAGAATTTGATAACTCACTCTGAATTCAAATCCTTAACAAAGCACAACTACAAATTTAAAATTATTATCTATGGAGTCATTAATAATTTTAGACCAACACCAGTATACACAAAAATAGCTCTTATTAATTGCGATCATTAATCTAATATTTTTATTTTATCTATTTGTTATTTTACAATTCTAAATCTATTCTATGGCCCTTGCTGGAAAGCCAAATGTAGAGGAAAACTTATTCTAATGATGAATAAAAATTGAGATATAAAAATAAACGAATATTATTGTTTCGAATAGATTGTAGATTCAAATACTATCTCATAAGTAGAATATGTCTTTTGACAAGACAAAATTTATAAATGATAATATAAAATAATAGACTATTTATCACACTAGACAATGAATATCATAAATGGAACTAACTACCAGTCAATGCCCTCAGATTAGGTATCCTCAATTGCACTGAAAAACTTTATAACAGAGCAGTGCTAGTTGGCCTGTAAACTAAATACATTACATATTTGGATAACTACCTGTAATAAATATAATTATGAATCAATAGCTTTTCTCCACTTATATATAGTATATATATATAGATATGTCCAGATATATATATATATATATATATATATATATATCTGGACAATCTCAATATGCTGAGTAAATGCCATAGTCAGGCAATTAAAAATATAATGAGTAAATAAATATACCAATGACTTATACAATTATAAACTGCACCGATGGATGCTTAGTAAAGAAGTTAGCATTTATTAAATAATATTTACTTGATAGTGAGATATAACATGAAATGTATTACGAATAAGATTAAATTGTTTTATAATGATTTATGCAGTAGTAAATTAAAACACCTCTATTAATATCAACAATATAAATTTATTAGGATAAACATTATTTTTTTGTGGTTGTAGAATAAAAAAACAATTCATAACAGCACTCTAATATCATTTATAGTTTATTTATAGGTCATCCTCACTATAGTATAATTAAATATGATATATAATTTATAATTAAAATTATAAATGTGTATAGTCAAGAAAGAGTTAACTTTAGATTTTTTATGCATATGGGAAAATTTAATGGTATTATCTTTAAAAAGAATAAAAAACTCAAGTAATAATTTTATAAAAGTTATTTATAATTCAAACCAAGTTATGTAAATACTATTTATGTTTTAATTGATATTTTACTTTACTTGATTTTTTTATTATTATCTAAGTTATTGAATGTCAAACTAGAATGCATTGTAATTAATATTATTAATTTAGAAGAACAATTTTCTAAACACTTATAAATATTAATATTATAATTTCAATTATTGTTAATAAGTAAATTTTTTCTCTAAGCATCTGTTAATTTTAATATATATATATATATATATATATATATATATATATATATATATATATATATATATATATATATATATATATATATATATATATATATATATATATATATAATTATTAATCACTGTCTGTATTCCAATTATAATAATATATATATAATTATTCAAAACAATACAACAATTATTACATTAAAAATATTTTAAAAACAAATATATAGCACAATTTAATAGAAGTACTTTCAACTATCTATGTAGTCATTATCATCTAGATTCAAATTGTATTACAAAAAACAGTTACAAATGTAAACAAAAAGAAATACATCATACATTAATTTTCTCACAATTCATTAATTTTTATATTGGCAGCCTGTCTATTTATCAAATATTGCTTTTCATTTTTTATTAACGTAGCTTCTTTAATTTTGTGTTTATTATTATTTCTTTCAATACACAAAATCTTAACTTTATTAAAATCAAAATCAAAACCATAATTACATGTTACATTATGATCAAAAAATACTGAAGGTGATACTTCATCATTTCTAACATTCTCTTGTCTTGATGAATTGTGGGAAAATTAATGTATGACGTATTTCTTTTTGTTTACATTTGTAACGGTTTTTTGTAATACAATTTGAATCTAGTTGATAATAACTACATAGATAGTTCAAAGTACTTCTATTAAATTGTGGTATATATTTGTTTTTAAAATATTTTTTACTGTATTAATTATTGTATTGCTTTGAATAATTATATATATATAACTTTAGTTTAACTTTTTTATTTTGCAGCATTTTTGGCATCTTTATGCTAGCACACATATATGCAAGGTTTCATAGACATTTTAGTTCCTGAATGTTAGCCAATTATTTTCCTTTTTCACTATTACACTATATGTAGATTTTGCAGTATAAATTCAATGGCATTCAAAATGGCATTTTTTCTTAATCATTTCATTTAAATCATAGACATTAAATGGAAAAAAAAAACTATTTTCCTTACCTTCCAAATTTTTTTACTGACAATCCATTTTCTTTACTGCAAGTCCAGGATTTATTTATAGAATAATGTAAGGTTAAAATACAAAACTCTTAAATACAAGAAAGTATGTGTTTTTTCTGAAATCCTTTTGTTTCTCTCTACTAACATAAATAATGCTGTTTATGTTCTTAAATACTAATTTTGATCATGTGATTTCTTTCTTCTTATTTTAATAAAGAATTGTTGTTATCTGGTATAATTTAGAAAAATATGGTTTTTTTTTTAATTTTAATAGATTAATTTATTCCAGATTTATTTAAAACAAAAAATAAATAAATATATTTTTATTACACATATGACCTGGAACTGTTTTCTTTATTTGACCATGTTTAAACTGTAGAAAAATAACAAATATATATATATATATATATATATATATATATATATATATATATATATATATTACTTTTATAAGTACGGAAGAGATATGTTGAATTTTTTGCTTGATTTGAAACTGGATTTCATTCAAATTTTTAAGATTTATATTTTTGAAAGATGGCATTTTCAGTTTGTTATTTTATTTTTTTGTGTGTCTTAAGTTTTACAAACTCATGAATAAACACATGTCATGGTTTATATGGTGAGCTTTGTATCAATATCTTTGAGGAGTTTTTGTTAACACATTATATAGTTTCATTTTAGATTTTATTCGAAAAGTGTTTTAGCATATAAAATTATTTTTTATAGATTTTTGTGATTGAAATGATAAACTAAAAAAAGCGTTTTAAAAATAGAATTCAGTCATAGTATATATTTTGTTGCTTTGTTGGTATCTGAATTAAGAAAGATCTTAAGTTGTTATATAGTGATGGCCTTTTAAAAATTTATGTCTGCAGTTTATTGGTGGAATACCATGAAAAAATTCATTAGTAAAGTTTAATTAATTACTTTAAGTAAAATAATGTAATCAACAATTTTCTATTCTGAAAATAGTTTCAGGATTAGACGAAAACATGTGTTGTGATAAATTTAAGAAATTTTGCTTATTTGCACGTTAGACATTTGTATATTATAGATGAAAATTTATAATGCTTTTAAACAACATTTTAACCATGTCATTACATTTGATAATTTAAATTTTACAATAGAAATGTGTTACTAAACACATTGTGTAAAAACAAACACAGATTGTATTCATATAACTATTTATAAAATAAATGTAATATAAAACAATAGTATTACAATTTTAAAACTATTTATTTTTAATATTATAAAGCCTATTAATTTTTATCTTATCTTTTTTAACTCACTTTTTCATTTCTTCAAAATCTTTCATATATATTTATATAATGTTTCTCCCTCTAGATTAAACTGCCTAATACTATCGTATTTGAAAGCTTATCATGAAATGGATATTTCTATAAGTATATTTTTATATATTCTTATGATTGTGTCTCAGTTCCTCTAAGTTAAACAGATTTCTCGATGAATCTCACTATATTTATTAACTGCTAGCAAACTACAAAGGCAAATTGTTATAATATATATTAACAATGAAATGTAAAACTTATCTAAAATATTGTCAGTTATCTATATTAAATTTTATCTGAAAAATATTCATGCTAAATGTTTAGCACTGAAATAATTTTTAGACTTCAGATTTATTCTTTATTATAGTTTTATCTATGTAATTAATAATTTCAATATATAAATATATATATATTTATTTCATTTATTTATTTGCATTTACATAGATTTGATGTAAAAAATATACACACATTTAAAATCAATATATAGTCCTTTAAAATTTACATTCATATAGCTTGTTAATTTTTCTAACATCAGCTGCACTCATTCCAAGTCTTTGCCCAATTACAGCCCCTTGTTGTTTTGGTTCAATTGTTATTAATCCTGGTGTCTTAGCAAATGAATCATTTCTATAGTGCATTACAGAAGAATAGTCATATTTTTCTCCCAAATGTTGAATTGTCTCAAGAGTATATTTATTAAAGTTGTGTACATTACCTAAATAAATATGCATACATATATTAGTTTTTCTAAAAATTTTAGTAGAGTGTTTAATTAAGTTATAAAATAAATTAATCATGGCAAATAATTTGTCTATTCTAGTGATTTTTTTTATAGGTATGTTTCAAAATAAACTAAATAATTATAAATAATAATAACAATATAATAATAATAATAATAATAATAATAATAATAATAATAATAATAATAATAATAATAATAATAATAATAATAATAATAATAATAATAATAATAATAATAATAATAATAATAATTAAAGAGAAAGACTTTGAACATTAAAATTGATTAACAGATTAAATATTTAATGTTTTACAAAATGATATTTTTAGGAAAATAAATTACAAACTAATAATCAGAAAATAATAAATTCTTTACAACAGCTATAAAAATCTCAATAACATTTTTTATACATAAAAGCCGTTTTCAACACCTGATTTGTTGCCCTTTTCAAATGTTAATAATCTTTTAAGTTAATAAACTACTTCATGCATAAAATCATCCAGTGTTCAATAATAAAATTAAACAAATAATAACAATATAAACCCTTAAAATAAATCAAAACCCTCATATATAAATCCAGTAATTACAAAATCATTGACTATATCATAACAATCCACTAAATAGATGCATGTAATTTATTTATTGTATTGTTATGATATAGTCAATTATTTTGTAATTACTGGATTTATATATGAGAGTTTTGATTTATTTTAATGATTTATATTATTATTGTTTGTTTTAATTTCATTATTAAACACTAGATGATTTTATGTCTGAAATAGTTCGTTAACATAATAGATCATTAACATTTGAAAAGGGCATCAAATCAAGTGCTGAAAAAGGCTTTTATATATAATTTTTTTTATTGATATTTATGTGGCTGTTGTAAAGAATTTATTATTTTCTGATTATTATTTTATGGAAGAACAGCATAAAGATTTTTATTCTTTTCCACTTTTTGATTACAAACTAAATAATTTAGATTTTACAAAATCGTTTTTTTTTTTTAGAAAAATAAATGTATTTAACTCAATACAACAAAATAGTTCCAATCAAAAGTACCAATTGAAATATGTTATTGCTAAGGTTTGTTTTTAATTTTATTTATTTTTATGTGAAGTTGTTTTAACAACATGATGTGTAATAATTAAAATAAAATTAATATAAATTTTAAATAATTTATATATTTAAACAGGGTTGACATTTTAAAAATATATAATGATTTTTTAAAATTATATTATAAAATGTTTTTCTTTCCTCTAGCATTTACAATAGCCAATGTTGATTAAGATAGGAAAATTCACTATTATTCATTCAACACACGAAAATTGCAAATATAGGTCATAGGAAAAAGTAAAAAATAAATCTTACGAATTTTAACTAAACTAGCCTATTTTTTACTTGAAATTTTATATAAAAATATCTATATTTGAATTAAAACGATGTAGTAATTATAAGAAATTTTAATGACGAGATGGTAGATATGCAGTATCATTATCATCATCATTTTCAACAATTATTGATTCACTGGAGGATGGAGGATTTCTTCAAGTTCAATCCATATTCTCCAATCTCTAGCCTATCTTCTTCACATAAACCCAGCCCACATCCTTATTTTATCCCCCCATCTTACATGTTGTCTTTTTCTAGATCTTTTACAATCTTTTGGAATTTAGCTCAAGATTTTAACTGCCTATCTATTATCATCTCTTCTAGCAATATCTGCAGCCCAATTCTACTTCAGTCTCTTACTTATTTCAATGATGTCAATAAAATCTGTTTGTTCTCTTATCCATGTATTTCGTTTTCAATCTCTTCTAGTTATTCCTAACTTGCATCTCTGCATTACTTCATTGAGTGGTCTGAAGTCTCTGTATTGCTCTTCTATTATGTCTCCATGTCTTAGATCCATAAGTAAAACTGGTAAAACACATTTATTAAAAATATTCCTTTTCAAACATATAGGCATATATATATATATATATATATATATATATATATATATATATATATATATATATATATATATATATATATATATATATATATATATATATATATATTGATATTAAGTTATTTCTAACAAAAGCACTTCAACCAAGTTTAATTTTTTGATTAATTTCATCGAATATTGTCTGCAGGAATAATTTAACCAAGTTAGCTGCTGTTGTTAACTTATTCTAACTCATCATTATCAATCTTTATTTCCATCATCCAAAAAATATTGAACATTACTTTAGCTTTTTTAACATTTGCTTTTAATCCTATTTTCTTAATTTAATCTGATAACTCTTGCAAGATTCCCTGAAACTCGAAAGCCTTATTTGCAAAAACAATTACAGCATCTTCAAAGTCTAGATGACATTAATAGTCACCATTACTTTTACTCCCTTAGCCTCCTATTTTAATTCACTAAATACTTCACGCAAAATTGCTGTAAAAAGTTTTGGAGATATAGAGCCACCCTGTTGCATACCCTTCTCTATGCTAATATTTTAGTATAATTATGTAATATAATTGTTTCAGTTACATTTTTATAAATAATTTTCAGAATATGTTAATATCCTGGTCTATACCATGATGATCTAATGCTTTACTCACTGAAGAAATGCTTATAGAATCAAATGTCTTTTTATAATCTACAAATCTAAAGCATATGTCAATGCATATTCATTGGTCCTTTCTATAACTTCTCTCAATACTGGGATGTGATACATTGTACTAAAACCACTTTTAATACCAGCTTGTTTTTTTGGTTAGTGAATATGTAAAGTTCGCTGTAGACGAGTTGTAATTATTTTGGTAAAAAATATGTATCAAACTGACAAATCCTGTGTAATTTCTAATATCTTCTTTATTACGTTTTTAAAATATTAATGTTAATTATGCATTTTTCGAATCATTTGATACATCTTTACTATTTAGACATTTTGTAACTTTGCCATTTTTTTTTCTATTTCTTCATTTGCTTCTTTTAAGATATGGATTTTAATTCCATCATTACCTGGAGCCTTTTCCTTCTTCATAAATTTAATTGCATATCACACTTTTATATTTAAAGTCCTAAACAATCCAGAAAATATAGTTGTAAAAATACTTTTACTTATTCTTTGTTGATATATAATTTTTGACACTTCCACCACATTTCATGATAACGTCTTTCTTTTTAATCATCTTTTTGTCTTATTGCAGAAATAAATTTCCTACCAATACCAAAATGTTGTTTTAAACTCTTGAAACTTTTATTCTCTTCTATAGATTTCCTTGCTAGCTCGCAATTATTCTTTCTTATACTATTATCAATTATTTTTTGCTCTACTTTCTTCTTAATGCATATTTTTTTATATATTTTCATATTCCTTCTTTTCTTCGTAAATTGTCTTGTCTCAGAATAAATTTTCTGGTCAATTATTGTTTTTTTGTACCAGTTATCTTTGTTGTAATTTTTAAAAGTGGATGAGTTATCTTTCTATTGTTTTCGTTCAAATCTGAATCTAGTTCAAAATCTGTTAATATTTGAAAACGATTTGCAAATTCTAATTTAAATTCATTGGAATTGTTCTGAAGATAAGAAATATCAACTGTGAATATTGTTTTCCTTAATATTTTTTCTCTCTAGTTTTGCATTAACAAGAATCATATCTTATTAATAAATGATCACTATCTGTGTTGAATTTATTGAGAACATTACAATCTTGAAATACATATTTCATGTTAGTCAACATATAATCCTATTCCGCTGAATCTTCGTTTGGATATTTAAAAAAAAAAACAATTCATAATAGAAAGTTTTCTTTTGACAACTCTATAAGTCTACGTCCTCTCTCATTTCTATCACCACAACCAAATTTATCTATAGCACTTTCATCTTTCAATTGTTTACCAATTCTAGAATTCAAATCCCCAATGACAATTTTAAAATGTTGTTTGGTCTGATCAAAAGATTTTTGTACATCCATATAAAATGTTCTATTTCTTAATAATAATAAAAACTTGTTGGAAAATAAACCTGAATTATCTGCATTTGTTATCCGCTAAAAAGTGGAATAACTAATTTCACCACTCTAATACACTATCAATCTCCACAATATTGGTCTTCCAATATTTATTTATAATCAATCCTACTCCACTTGTACTTCCAATGTTTGTTCATTTATAATACAGTACAGGCCCACTTTTTAAATCAATTGTTGCTTCACCTTTTCTTTTAATTTGACAAAGTCAAATAATGTTTCATTTAATATGAAACATTTCTACCAATTCTTTAAATCTTTATTTATTTAAAAGTGATCTGTAATTGTAAGTACCTAAATAAAAGGTTATCATCAAATAACTGCCTGGGTCCACAATTAGAAAATTTTCAGCACTGTCTATCTAGCTGCCACCTGCTGCCAAAGCTAGTGAATTTATAGCTCCCTGGGAATTAAAGTCTTGATTTCTTTTTCTGACATGATTTATTAAAAAAAAATCATTTATGCACATTCGTTCTGCCTTCAAGAAAAATCAACTGATATTTTTTCTGTTGCCTTATAGACATATAATAATGGTATTATATATATATATATATATAAAGAGAGAGAGAGAGAGAGAGAGAGAGAGAGAGAGAGAGAGAGAGAGAGAGAGAGAGAGAGAGAGAGAGATTGTGACCTTTTAAATGGGAACAAGTAGTTAAAATATATTGTATCAGTGGTGAATAACTGCATTTAACTAAAAAAAAAACACGAAATAGTACTAAAATTTTAAATTTTATTTCTGTTAATGGGTTAGAACCTTATATGTTAGTGCTTATGAATATTAGGGGGGGGGGAATTTTTATAAGCATTTATTATTATTATTATTATTATTATTATTATTATTATTATTATTATTATTATTATTATTATTATTATATTTGATGAAGTATTCAATGTAAGAAAGGGGGGTGGATTATTACAGGAATTGTTGATATGCAAGTTAAGTTGATATAGATTTGTCTCATTTATTTGTAGAATAGTAGTTGGTATTTGCTTAGATGTTTTTCTGATCTATTTATTCATTGGCACACCCATCCATGTGTAGGTATTATAATTAGTGAAATATGTTTAATGCATAGCCATATCAGTTACATTTTAGTCAGGATAATGTAGCATTCATATAGAAGCATATGTGTATGCATGTATGTCTGTATCATCTTCTCATTTCATTTTCATATTTAAATTACAGTACAAAATATTACATGTACAATAAAACATTTAAATTACAGTAAATATCTTTAATAATTTTGCAAGTACATTTTTGAGTGATTAATGGACATCTGGATTAGTGAACTATTTAACAAAGTAAATAGTATTATCAACCATTTTTATTTAATAGCTAATTAATATTCATTTGTTTCAAAATTGTAAAAAGTAATTTTTTTATTTGTTTTATTTGATTTGATTTGATTTAGAAGATCAAAATGATTTTTTTTTTTTTAAAAAAAATTATTGAATATTTTTTCCTCATTACCTGAGTGCAAAGAGTGGATTTGACCTTTGGAGGGTGAAATGAACTCTTGATTGATGGAAGGGATATATATTTAACTGATAGCCAGTAACAGAAATTGCTTATCATTGTTGTTTCATCCGTTGCTTTTTTCAGTCTGCTTCTGCCAATTTTTCTATCTCTTCCACAAATCAAATCAGTTTAAATTCTGAAGTGAATTTTTAAACATTATTCTCTTATAAAAGTTATTATGGGAATTCTAGTTACCAGGCAGTTTTAAGCCAGGATTATAGGATAAATTATAAGAAAGGTATATTTCTTCATTTCCTTTCCTCAGTTAAACGTTAAATTAACATTATCGTTATTTTTTTAAATGTATTTATATGCTGACAAATTTACTCTATTTTGTTTGCTTATATCTATTATTATTATTATTATTATTATTATTATTATTATTATTATTATTATTATTATTATTATTATTATTATTATTATTATTATTATTATTATTATTATTATTATTATTATTATTATTATTATTATTATTATTATTATTATTATTATTATTATTATTATTATTATTATTATTATTATTATTATTATTATTATTATTATTATTATTATTATTATTATTATTATTATTATTATTATTATTATTATTATTATTATTATTAAGAAGAAGTTGAAAGTGTATAAACTTTATAATCTTTTAAAAAAATTGAGTGAACTTTATAATATCTTCAGGAAATCTATACAGGACTGTTTAACAAAATCTATAAACTCTTAGTTCAAGTTATATTCTGCTTATATAAAAGTCAGGTTAAAACAAGAGGATTCATGTGTACTTATTATGCTATATTTTAAATTACTGCACAATGATAACTTTGTCTATTGTTTATGCTTATAAAAATAAAAATGTTTTTTATTAAAAAAATATGTGACTAACAAAGGATTCATTAATTACTACTATTTATTGAATGTGTATGCTTAAGTCGAGTGGCAGGACATGGATATTATATATTTCTCTTTCTCCCCAATGTGTGGATTTATTATAAAACAAAATATTGCTGCTTAAGAATTGCAGATTACATGTGAATAATTAATTAGCAATTGACCAAATATTAATTGTGTGTATGCCAACTTATAAATTATTGAAGCAAATGTTTTTTTCTTTCCGAAACTTGTTAAAGCACTATTGGGTTAAATATTTCTATAATTGCTTAAATGAAAAAGATTAAATCAATACATAGCTGAAACTATCTTTTTATATATCTCTGTTGTTATAAAAAATTATTACTGCATGTGCTATATTAGTAAACTCAATTAGCTGTTGCTAAGAACATTGGAGATTACTGAATTAAATTGAAATCGTAAACATTTGTCATATATGAATTTGTTTTATGTGTCATGCTTTTACTAACAAGTACTTATTTGGAATCATATTGGTTGTCTCCATGTCATTCAGTAAACTTTGGAAAAGAAACTTTGGAAGTGAATTTTTCTTTTAAGTTTAAAAAAAGAGTAACTTTTAGTTTTTATTTGTTGTTGTTGATATATCATAGATAGCTAGACAGATTTATTATTATGTGTTTGCTTATTAAATTATGATATTCCTTGAACTCCTAGACCATCACGGATTAGTGTATTTGCAAACTGCAAATATGCTGGTAAATTGTTATTATTTAAATATGATTTTTTTTTATATGTAGAAGATACATTCATTTTTTTTTTTTTTGGCATTTTATTAAAGACGGATTTATTTTATATATTTTTTCTTTTATCTCCAAGCGAGAATTTTTGGCTTTCAGAGTAGCTAGCGTATGAAAGAAATATTGTGTCAGAAATAGTAAAACCTCATTCATAATAATTATTGCTATTTAAATTTTTAAAACAGCTGATAGTGTGTTATAAGCTAAAAGTTTATATTTTCAATTTACCATTTACTTTACTGTAATATTTGGTAATATTTGCGTACTAGATAATTTGGAATTATTTTCACACTTTTA
This sequence comes from Epiperipatus broadwayi, assembly GCA_028023455.1. NCBI lineage: Eukaryota > Metazoa > Onychophora > Udeonychophora > Euonychophora > Peripatidae > Epiperipatus > Epiperipatus broadwayi. The sequence continues at coordinate 1,919 of JAQFVV010002342.1, read as the reverse complement.
CTTATGCATGTGTGTCTGTCTTATGCAATTACTTTATTTAATTAGTAAATATTCAGTTTTATAACTGTCTCTCTCTATTAATTTCGGATAATGTCGTATTCTAAAAAAAATGAAGGAATTAATGATTTACCTGTATGTGTATTTATATTACAATGTATAGTATGAAATGTATAGAGTATCTATGAGAAAAAAAGTTATTCTTGAGATGTTTTATGTTTGTTGGGGATGGAGGATTCTCTCCCTGTAAATATATTTTAAGTATTTCCCATGAGTAAAGTATATTCCTAGATTGCGTAGTGTGTATTATGAAATGATATTTTATGAAGTTAAGTGATATTTTCCCCTTTTATTCTGATTGTGAGGCAGAGTTTCATGTCAATAGGTACCTCAAAGTTAGGTGGAGAAGCCAATATTTGTCGTTAGATTTATTAGCCAAAGACCCCTCATGTGCTAAAATTTTCTTGAATGTTTATTTTGCATTATCATAGAAACATAGCTATATGTCATTTAGTTTGTGGTTAGATAAATAGCCTGATTAAATTTTTAATTGAATATTAAAGTAGAAATGGTGTTGTATTTGTTTGTTGGTGTATGACATTATTCATAGTAAAACACTTATTTAATAATTTATTGGTAAACTAATAAGACGTTAATATATTAATTTTTGTCTTAATTATAGTGTAGGATGACACACCCACACATGTAATCAAATAATATCGTAGATATGAAAGTATAATACTGTTAAACCTATATATCGGGAAGTAAATATTTTAAATTATATCATTTTAATTTACCGCAAGCTTAAATCATCAAATCATCAGAATGACGATCATTATTATTTTTATTTTTTTGAATGCATGAAAAGTGTAGATAGTTAAAGGGATTATTCCATTGAGCTATTTAAGTTATTTTCTTGACAGCCAAGTTTATTTGTTTGTTTTATCTTAATAATTAGTGTGACCTCTCAAACGTGTATATTTGTGCACATAATATGATATTTAATTGCACCCAGTGTTGTTTGCTAATAATAAAGAATTGTTAGGGGTTAATTAACAGCCCAAATGTATTCAAAGTCAGACTTATGAGGATAGTATTTATTTATTAATTTACCTATCTTGTATCTAGTCAATAAATAATAAATGATGGAAATATGTAACAAAAGAGATATTAAACTCATATTAGCAATGTATGTGTAAATCTAATGATTAGAACAATAGTCAATGTGAGCTAAGCCTTATTCCAATTACAAATTTAAATGAATGATTTATTTATTATTTAAAACTTTGTCTCAGTTGTTCTTACATGCATTCGGATTCTAGTATCCACGTCCACACATCTATTATAACATAAGTACATTACTTTTGTTAATTTGACAATAAATATATTGAAATCTGATAATATTGTTCTCTAGATCCAAACATTATAGCAAAATATTTTGCCATTTAGTAAACTTATAAAAAGGTCACATACTTAGTTATCATTTAGACAATGATGTGAGATTAAAAGGTACCCTATTTCCTTCATTATCTAATTGCTAGTCCAGTGAAACATCATCAATTCATTCTATTATTATTATTATTATTATTATTATTATTATTATTATTATTATTATTATTATTATTATTATTATTATTATTATTATTATTATTATCATCATCATCATTATTATTATTATTATCAATAATAATTATTATTATTATTATTATTATTATTATTATTATTATTATTATTATTATTATTATTATGTTTCAAAAAAGGCATATTATTGTCTCAAAAGAATTACAAATTTTGCATTTTACATAGTTCATCTACATATAATATCCTGGATTTATCCATTATCATTTGAACGCCATTAGCAAATCAATCACTTATAACAGAAGGAAAAAAATTGTTGCTAAATTGTCCTTGTTGCTAACTTG
>JAQFVV010002341.1:0-28496 GCA_028023455.1 Epiperipatus broadwayi | reverse complement strand
ATATTGTAACCTCTACTCTCTTCACCTATCACTTTATGCCCAAATGAATGCGTGGATGCCAATTCTATATAAGATAGAATAAATTTATAATTTATTGCATCTCTGTCTATTGAGATTCATATGTTGCTACTACTCTGTGGTTTAGCTCAGTTTGGGATTATAGGGTATGGTGATTATCTAGGATGCAGATGGGAATGAAAGAAGTATTTAGAAATAACAATTATATAATGTTGATTCAATTATATTATAAGCATCTATTAAGTAATAAGGGCTATTGTGAAAATAATAATCATTACACTCAATAAAGTATAGACAATGACAAGGATCGGGTACGTTTTTATCTCATACCATTATCTATTACAAGCATGGTAAAATCATATTTTAGGCATCACAATGTTAGGATTTTATAAAATCTGTATTATTTAAATAAATGGCCCATGCCAGCAAATTTATAAAGATTCTAGTTATATTGCATTGAACGTATTTGTGTGTGTGAATGATCAATCGAACGTAAATGATAAAACAGTTCAGAGGGGATCTGATCTCAACAAAACATTTATTACAAGAAAACATTATTTTACAACATGTCAATGATGAATTTAACATTACCTTTACATTAAACACAGACTTGATTAAATAACATTAAATTATATAATTGTGTACACTTGATATTTGAAGACACTTACTTCTATCTATTGTCTTAATTACATTTATCACTCTATTTGCTCATTTATCGATAATAAACAATAAAATAAATTATACATTTATTCTAATGTTAATACATCTATTCTAACTTGTGCTCTTAATAAACTAAGACAAATAGTACCAAAGAATCAACTGATGTTATAAAACTATTTCTGGAAATCTCTAGGTCAATATTTGTTAAATAGGCTCAAGTGACAGTTTTATTACTCTTTCCATTAGAGAAAGCAAAAAGGAAAACAGTTCATATGCCTATAAATCTATACTTAAAATAGAAGACTTAATAATAACTTTATTAAATCAGTTTTAAATAAAATAAAATTCTATAATATACCATTATGCTCATATCGGAGAATGAATTAATAATGATAGTAATGAAACAATGACAATATGTGCGATGAGCTAACAAGTTATTCAGAACTCACAACTTCAGTGATAATTTCTTTCTATATCCCTAATTTAATCATATTTTAGAGTGCGTGCGCATTTGTAAGATCACAAAACAAAGCATTTATTACTTATATCTCTATCAGAATACTGGTAGTGCAGCAAGCTAATCTTTAACTTATGATCTTATTTCAACCATTTTATAGAGATCCATAAAACGTTTATCTGATATAACCAACATATATTACCTGAAGATAATTACGCCTAATGAAGAAGGAGAGAGATATAATAATAAATAAATATTCACATATATGTGTGTGAGGGTTAACCAAAACTCCAAATTCGAACTTAACTCTTTAATAAATATCTACCAACTTTTAGAACACAAATGTTGTGGGACTTAGCCGACTTATCATCAATAAATGAGGCATTTGCCACTTCATGTAGGAAATACAAATATCTTAGCATATATTATTAAATCAGAAATCTACCACCACCCACAGCTCAACAAATAAGTAACCAAGGAGAGCATTGCTCAATCCATATAACAAAAATTACCTTTTCAATCGCTTCTTCATCCAAATGCAATCAACGCATTTCATATATAAACAAATCTATAAGCAGACAAACTCTTAATTCTTCATCTTCCTTTAACATATGGCACCAAACCGAAACTAATAGAAAAGCAAAATACGACTTTGGTAGAATAGTTTATGACAGTGCGCACACATGCGAACATATGATCATACATAAAATGATTTCTAAATCATATGAAACAATAAAATGTCATATTAACAATAATTAAATTTAAACGAATCTATTACTTGTGAGAATTATGAATGTTGAATTTTAACTTAAAGTCAATACTGTCAATTTAAGTTCAACTATTCTGCATATTGGCATAAAAATCCCCATGTGTCTATCTATGGTTATTAACTAATGCATAATATTAAACTATGGTTATTAACTAATGCATAATATTAAAGTATTTAATTTGAACTTATTATATGAGCATGGGGATATCCATTTTTTTAACATAATACACAAAAAATAATATTCCCGACTTGGTATAATTTATACCAAGATCTCCAAGACATTCTTGAGGAGATTAGGCATATAATAAAATAACAACAATAATAAATTACATTAAGCATAAAAAAAATATGCCTGTGTATTACAGGCAGTGAGAACAAATACATGTCAACATTTAATCATTAAAATAAAAGTTTTTTTTGGGTTCAGACTTGAAAGTTTGAACAGACATATTCGTGTAGCTCATGATGATAACGACGAATTAACAACATTAAAGACGTACAAACATTGCCCCTGCAGGTTGAAGTCGAATTTGACAAAAAATGCAATAATTGGCAATGCTCTTATAATTTTCTAAAAGATGTTATAAACAGCCTTTGTATGTACTGGAATCACTTTATTGGTCATAGGAAACAAAATCCCCAACTCGGTAAGATTATCCAAATAAAGTTTATGACTTTATACCATTTTAGGTTGCTATCATTCAGTAGACGTTTCACAACATTTAAATCCAAGGTCATTTGGTTTATCCATGTTTCTATACACCACTCATAGTTAATCCTTAAACATTATTGAGTCACGCATTCTATCACTCATTTTTATAGGTGTGAATGGTAAGATTATTTAGTATACAAGACTATCCTATTAATATATAGGATTAGAGTAGACAATTTTTCCATTATAATTTTATTTTGCATAGCAAGAATAAAAAATGTATCAGATGAGGGTCAGTAAACAGCTCCACTAAATATTTATGCATAATTTTCCTCTTAGTTATTCTTACTCTTATTAATTTATACAATTCCATCATTATTTTACTCATCATAAGTAAGTTATAATAAATCAATTTAACACAATTGTATAATATCCATACATTTGAATAAAGCAAGTCTAAACTATTAGCTTATAAAAGCCAGAGCTGGGTACCTTTTAAAATTTAACCTTGGAGAAAGCAATAATAATATAATAAAATAAATCATAAGAACTTTTTAAACTATCTATCTACTAAAATGCTAACAAATAACAATAATCACCGAAGCTTTTCTTTTCTTGGTTGAAAACAAAAGTTATTTTTAGTCTGTAAATGACATCTCTTGGTCATGTACTAAATAATGATAATAATTGGTATAAAGATAAATATTAACAAACACACAAACAATTCCTTCAGGAAGAAAAGTAATATTATTTTGAATCCAGAATAGCAACATTCAATGTTCTTAGCAAAGGCAATGAAACCGCTGGTAATATCATATCTGAGAATTTTTCATTAAGCAATAGACATATTTTTTACAATGCAGGTATAGCAATAATTTATTATTTCATTCATTAGATAATCCTAAGCATTTGTTTTAAATTTTCAAAGGCCATTCAGTAAAGCACATAACTAGTTAGTTTATAAAATCCACTTAAATTCCTGTAAGTTTGTTGATAATATATTTTAAAGAAGAAATCCCACTGCAAATGAGGAGAACAATGAATAAAAAAATTCATATCCAGTCCTTTTCTATTGTTATGTTTGTTCCTCAGAGTATTTGGAGATAAATAAATAAACAATCTATTAAACCATGCATTTGTTTTTATTTTTCAAATACCAATAGTCAGATAAGTATTTTTACAATAATGATAATAAAACATGAGGAAATAAATTATTTGCATGCACATCCTTCTCTCTAAATTTTCTTCTTCCATAGCTAGCAAAAATTATTACTAAGATTCCTGATATGTCTAATGAGAGAGTTCATATATTTTCCCAAGCAATAAAAGAGTTCACACATTTCAGCCACTTCAGTAATATTAGAATTGCATTTTAAGAAAAATAATTTTGAAATATAAACATGCATTTTTCTGACTTCTTTAAAATTATAATTAAGATTTAAATAAAGCAATTTTGAAATACAAGTATGCATTTCCATTCCTTCTTCAATATTAGCAATTAAATTTAAATGATTTATAGTGTAGACACACATACACATTTTAAATAGTGGTTTAAAAATTTAATTAGTCAATTAAGAATAAGGAAGATATACCTTTACTGTCATTTACATTTTCATTTCTAGAGAATTAATACTTTTTCACTTTCAAACTTGGGTCATGGAAGAATCAACTTATAAAATGAAATTGTACTAATAAAACTTTTACAGTGAAATCAGAAAGCAACTTGCAGTTCAGTGAAGTAAAAATAAAATCTCTTACTTATAAAAAGATTTCTCTTTTTATAGATCCCAGACTATTACACAAGCATCTATTTTTCCAATAACCCAAGGTCATTTGAAAGTTCAAAGGTCTCTAGACACACACTTGCTCCACCCTTTGCACTGAAATTTTAATTTATGCAAGAAATATTTTTGTCTTGAAAAGAAAGAGAGCAAAAAAAATCATTTTGTATGTTAATAAAAAATATTAAATTGAACTTAGAATAAAATATTTTACATTTCTAAAGTAACAGAATAAAATTAATGATAATTATTTTAACAAATAAAATATTTAATAGTATAATTGTTGTTTACTAATTCACCAGTCCAGTGATCCATTAATTCATTTAAAATGTAAGCAAGCTGGTTTTACAAACTATTGGTTGTGAAATCAAATATTTTGCTGTGAGACATGATATTTGGTCGTTTAATGAAGTACATGAATGGAAAATGAAGTTGAAACATGGCACAAGCATACATGAACATTGACAAGTAAGGTACTACAGGTATTAAACTTATATGATTGAAATGACAGTTACAACGATGATGAGCCAAACATATAGTACTATTTACACTATTGATTAAAATATTATAAGCAAATAAACCAGAGAATTATCTAAACAAATATCAATACTGTTCCACAGACAAATAAAACAAATTAGAATCAACGCAAACTAAACTGACAACTTCTGTGACAAGTCACCCTCTTCCTGTTATTAATTACTCACTAAAAAAAAGATATTAAATATCTAAAACTTTCAACTCACATTTATAAGTGCTTTTAACATAGATTTTAGGTCATTAATAAAAAATTTAAAAAAATTTCAGGTTATTTTATTTTTAGTAAGATGCCATCAGATGTTACTGATGCAGTGCCACATAATTAAAATCAATATTTCTGGTGCTAATCCAGAAGGTTACTATATATATATATATATGTGTGTGTGTGTGTGTATGTGTGTGTGTTAATTCTAATAGTTTCACGGATAAATAATGATTTCATATTATTTTTGGGATATTCCATGTAGTAAAATAGCTAAATAGCTGACATTTTAGTACAATAACAAGTACCTTCTTCAAAGCATTCTTTTTCTCAAATTATAGGAATGAGTGTGACATTTTAAATCAGTTTTATCTTTTTGTTTCTTTTTGTACTTAATTTCTATTGGTTGAGAAGTTTTAAAATTTATTTTATCTTACAATAGCTTTTTCCAAATGTTGTTAATAATATTCACACAGTTTACACTACTTTTAAAAAAAATAATGTTTTTTTTTTTCCATTTCCTAAAGTTAAAATTTTTTTGGAGTATCATGGTGTATGTGATTCCATGTAGGATCTGATCACATACATATTTCAGACACAACTAATCATAGAATAAATATTATAAAGGAAGAACACATTTTGGCAGTCAGACAAAAATCCAATTCATCAGCTATTTATTCTCATATAAAATTAACTAATTATGATATCAATTTTGATAAAACAAATATTCTAGCAAAAATTGAACAATATGACCAGAGATTGCTAAGAGAAGCTATAGAGATTTTTAAAAGACCCAAGAGCATGAATGAAAGGTGTGAATTGAAGATTAGCAACATTTGAAAGAAGCTATTGGAAGGTAAAATAAATTGTAAAACTTCTCAACCAATAGAATTTAAACATGAGGAAAAACAAAAGGATAAAACCCATTTAAAATCTCACACACATTCCTATTATTTGAAAAACATAACACTGTGAGGAAATTACTTGTTATTGTACCAAACATCAGCCATGTAGATATTTATTACGTGGAATATCGAGAAATTAATAATAATATGAAATCATATATATAACATAATATTTTTGTTTACAAATCATGCATTATTTTGCATTACAATCCTATATTTCATTGGACTACCAACCGCCATTATCTAGGTTAACTTTTGAAAAAACAATCATTAGATCTCAAACAATAATGTGACTCAGTGAAAGATGAGAAGTGAGATTCAACTTGAAGTAGTTCAGGATTCACAATATGAGGCTTATCAAAATATTTATTTCCCTCAGTTTTTTCACTTATTAATTCCAAGTTAATATTAGATAAAATGTGAGGTTTCAATGTAGCCAGTATACATTGTGCTTTGTCAGCCCTATGTAATCCAGTAGATCTATTTCATATTTAAATTGACTCTTTCATAGTTTTTAAATCATATCTTTCCAAATTAGCAATTATTTTTGTATTGTAAAAATCAGGTTTGTGACCAATTTCTAAAAAATGGGAAGTAAAAACTGACATGCTAATTTTTTGAGTAAAAGCATTTCGGCTATGTGGAAACCTCTCATTTTATCTAATATTAACGTAAAATTAAGAGGTGAAAAAACTGAGGGAAATAAACATTTTGATAAGCCTCCTATTGTGAATGCTGAACTACTTCAATTTGAATCTCACTTCTCATCTTGCACTGAGTCACGATGTTATTGTTTGAGATCTAATGGTTGTTCTTTCAAAAGTTAATCTTGATAATGACGGTTTCTAGTCCATCGAAATATGAAGAAATGTGGGTGATTTCATCACCAAGTTATGTAATAAATGTGTAGAAATTATTAGACATATGTTAAAGTGTATAAATGCTTACAAGCAGAAAAGGTGCAAAGGAAGTTGTGGGAGAATAAATATAAAAAAAGTGATTATACAGAAAATGAGTTCTTGATTTTTATGCTGGTTTTGGAAAAAGATAAAGCGGATTTAGATATAAATGTCTTACAATGGACAAAGATAATGTTGTGGAAATGGGATGGAGCAGGATAGAGAAGAATATGAAAAAAGTGGGGAATGGAAAGGAAAAAGAGGTGGCTAACTGATTTCTGTGGGCATAGTGGATAAGAGATTCCTCACTTTGAGAAAAAAGAAGCAACAGTGCATCACATTTCATTATAGAAAGGGTAGTTTAAAAATTTTGTCTACCTATTTGTATGCATCTCTGTGTGAGTAATTAAAAGTAGCAACCTGATATTTCATAGGGAAAGATATTTTTAAATAACACCTTTCAAAACAAAAGGAAGTGATAAAATTGGAAACATATTTTTTTTATTTCCACAGAGTCGTAATTGCAATTATATAGAATAAATGTAAAAACAAAAATAGATGTTGAAAAATCAATAATTTATTTGATTGCATGAAATGAAAAGTACTAGATTTTAGTATTTTTTTTATTACTAAAGCTTTTTTAAATATTTTTTCAATATTTTAAAAGTTTGGATTTTAACTTACTTTGCTAAAAATATTAACATTATTGCTATTTATTTTATTGAAAGTTATAATATATAAAATTAAAAGCATTGGAAGTGCTTGAAAGAGAAGCTATAGAGAGTGCAAAAAATATCAAATGCTAAGTGCTTTAGAGGCCATTTGCCTCATATTAAAAGTGATAATGCAAAATTCAGAACAGAGAAATAAGGCGATATGCAAAGTATATGCAAATGATTTAGATATCCCAACATTTGGAAATGTCAAAGTAGGTGGAATATCTATTGGTAGAGTTATTGTTGCCATTAATGAAGTATACTTCTCTAACTTTCCTTTTGATGTTATACTCTATATAAATTATTTTGAGGTTTGAGGGTTCAAATATATAGCCTGTCTTCTTGAAATGTTCTAAATATGTTGAAGAATTTTTATTATTTGTCTTTGCTTTACTGCAGGTATATCTATGTTTATTGGTCCTGTTGGTTATGCCAGCTTTAATTTCACCATAATAAATGGCATGTTATCTGGGTTGGGGGCATGAGATGCTATAAAAGACATGGGAAGTCTGTCAGGAGTTGATTTTGTCTTTAAAATTATTGATTAGACGATTGGTGCAGGGGAGTGTTTAAAAATTGATTTTAAATTGTTGGTCAAAACTTTAATTAGTTGGTTGGATATTTTAGATATATGTAAGAGGATAATATATGGAAACTTAATATCATTATTATTGCTTGCAATTTTCTTATAACATTGTTTAATTTTGTTATTAATGGTGTTGAATTTGTAGCCTGCTTGTAGTAGATCTTTGGTGTAGAGATGTTTATTATCTTTCATATCAGATTCAAATTTGCATAGATCCATATTTCTGTATAAGAATGCATGAAAGTCTGCAAATTTCTGAGAGCTTGGGGTATTGAAGTGTTGGTGTATAAAGCCTCTGATTTCAGGGGGCTTCATCATCATTGAGTAAATTATTGTTATCTCATCATGCATAATATGAAGGTCAAGGCATTTTAGACTCTGGGAGGCATCTTCTGCTGTTGAGTGGATGGTTAGATTGGTGTTTGTCTTGAACAATAGAATTTGAAGTGTGTCGATTGGCTATGATGAATACATCATCTACCTACCATGTGTATATAATGCAAGGGTAGTCAGCTTGGTATTGGGATGTAACTAGTTTTTCAAAATGATTAAGAAATATGCTGGTGATGATTCCAATGAGTGGAAGACCCATAGGCCAACGATTTTTTTATGTTGTACCAAGTGTACTCAAATGTGGTATAGATGTGTTTGTCCATCCATGTCAAGAATGAAACAATAAAATTGACGTATTCAGATGAGAGAATGTTGGTCATTCCCTGTTGAATGATCTGAATGGATTGTTTTCGATCAACTGATCTATATAATTCTTTAACATCAAGCATAGTCATGCAGGTTGTCCTCGATCATGGCATTTTTGATTTTGTCCACAAATTGAAATAAAGAATTAATGAAACAATTTCCAAATCCAAAGCTATCTATTAGTAGTTGATTAATCAGTTTAGAAGTTTGGAAATAATGGACTCCCCAAAATACATCATTAAACACAGTGGTTCTCCAGGCTTATGAAGTTTAACATTAGCAAATATTTCCGGGGCTTAGGTGGAGGATGGATAAACTTGATAATATTCTGATGTTGAAATGCCTTTGTTTTTATGTGGGCAAAGCATGGATGAAACAAATTTATCATGGTTAAGCTTTTTTTTTTGAAATGTTATACTGGAGTGAGTTGCAGATTTGAAATTTGTTCATTTATTTTTATCTTGTATTCTTGGAAATTTAAAATCACAAACCTGTTGCCCTTGTCTTCTATATGGCAGCTTAAATTATTGCTATCTAAAAATGTTTAGTAATTTTGATATCGCTATTCCAGCTCTTATCCTATACGTATAATTGTTTATGTTTAATAGATTTGGTGATATCTGTTTGAATGCTATCTCTATGTGGGTTATTAAGTAGGTTAGCTTCGACATCAGCAACAAGCTCTAGTTTACGATATCTCTTTTGGATTCTTATGAATCTCAGTCCATGAGAGAGGATATTTATTATCTTATCAGGAGGGGTAAGGTTAGACCTATTAATATAAAAAGCTTGCAGTAAATTAATATCTGCTAAGCATTTGATTTTATGAACAAAACGAATGCAGTGGTTTATAGTAAAATATGATTAATTTTGAGATACTTCTATGATATATTAAAGATTTCAGAAATCAGAGACTACAATATTTTGCAAATATATAGTATATAGGATTTGAACTCAGATTTTCAAGCACACTAAACTATCCACATGATCTCATACAACCGATACATATGATCACACATATGTAGAAACAATAAATAATCACCAATAAAAGTTTTTTTTGTGCTAAACCAGCACTCATTAGCTGGTCCATATTATCATTACACACACACACACACATATATATATATATATATATATATTCTAACCCACTAATTTTTAGTAATTTATTTTATTTGCACTTGTTTATTTATTTGTTTGCACCCAGGACACTACTTTACACAGGTTGTTTTTAAGGCAACCAAAATAAAACAACATATCCATTAATTTCCAATATGATCTAAAATACTTTTCATATAATACAATTGTACATTCAATTCTCTTAAGCCATGCCACGATTGTAATAACAACAATAATTGATCACTTATTAATTTAAAGAATAATTATAATAATATTAATCTCAGGGTTCTTTGTTTCATGTAAGGAAATGCTCGGCAGTATTGTGTTGTCGCATATGACTGGCATGCTGGTCGGCTATAGGAAACATTTATTTTACTTAAATTCAATGTGTCTTCATCTCTCATATCAACTGCTATATTATTTAAAGAGATGATAATTCTATTCAATAATGACGTATAATTTTGAATAACACAGCCCTTTTTTTTTTTTTTTCAGAATCTCAGTCAGAATAATAAAAAGACAAGGAAGCTTTTTGTGTCCTTCCATCATCCATGACAACACAATAATATAACTAAGATTTATTACTTAGACAATTTAACTAAATGGGAATGGAATAATGTGAAACCAAAGTTAATGGTTTGGGAATAAATTCATTTTTTTTTTTTTTTTTTTATACAAAGGTGAATGTTTAGTCTTAAGTTTTCAACTCCATAAATAATTATCATTAAACTAAAATATAATGACATATTCCGATCTGCTTAACTTTATTTATCTGGTATATTAAGTTTTTAAGAATTTAGAATGATTTCGGACTCAAGAAAAGGTTTTGCAAATATTGTGCAAACACTTATATTTAGCATATAAAAACAAAAAAATGAATCTACAACAAATTTTAAAAAGACTATAATTTATTATTATCACAGAAAAAAATATATGAACATTTATTCAATAATCCCATAGTAATACAAAAATATAAAATATAACTGACATTAATCTGTATACTCTTTTGGTTATGGACTAGAGGTTACTACTTCTCCTGTATGCAATCATATGGATTGATTAACTAAAAGTACATTTCATTACCAATACATTGTTTATTAAATTTTGGTAACCATGTAGAAGCTTTTATTCAAAATTATTGACTAACTATTTTTTTTTTTTTTTTTTAAATGATTAATCCCATCATATGCAATACGCAAAATATTAAATTTATTTCTAATACATTTACTTTATTTATGGTCTTTAATGGGATAACCTATTCTAATTATAGGACCGTTATCAGAAGTTACACTTACCATCTTACATTTAACTTAATGCTAACTTAAGTTATGATACAAATTTTATTCATACGTATAATTTTAAATATGAGTATTATTTAATTACTAACCAGAATTAAATATTGCATTTGAATATTCCCTCAGTAAATAAGCATTTTAAAACCACGCAATTTTAATTACTTTCTCTATTGATTTACTTGTCAAATACTAGCAATATTTAGCAGCACAATACAGATATTGACCCTAGTTACTAACGCACTATTTATACTAAAGTGGATCTTGAGGAACTAACACCTCCAATATAACCTTTATCTTGCCCGAACTTTCAAAATAAGCACAATAATCAACACCTTCCATGGTGGATCTATCTTTATTTTCACATGAGGAATATGGATTAACCACGAAGGTCTGTAAAGTAATCTACTACATTAAAATATTTTGGTGGTTTCTTGCCTCTTACTTGGGCATACAACGAACACACACCAAATACAATCCTCTCCTGGGATTTAAACGAATGAAGCATACTAAATGCTAGATAAATTCTTGATCGTCCTATCTATGAGAATCGATCACTTGGGCTATAAACATACCCGAACATTATATTTAAAATCTTCCTCTCATGGAAAACAAAGCTTTTGGGGAGATCATTTTTCATCCCACAAAATAAATACATTATAATTATTACCTATGCGAATATTAAGCATATACCAATGCTATATCTGGGAAGGATAAGTAAATACACTGATTATAATAAACTTATGTTACCGGGTATACTTTGATCAACATCTGAAATCAATGGACATCATAGAATAAAAGTATAATAATTTTAATTTTAATAAAGGAACATTCAAAATAGTTGGTAGCATACTATCTTAAACTAAATAAAGTGGATGTGTTATTTAAGAATAATTAGGAATAACTTCCTCAATTAATACAGTATAAATTCGTTTTAAAACTTTAACAAGAAATATTTTGTTATAGCATTTTTTTTTTTTTAGTTACTTCATACGTATAATTTTAAATATTTATTTTACCCCTTAAATATCTAAATATTTTTCTTTTACGTATCTAACATACAAAATTTCTACCTACAATTGTATGTAATAATTAAAACATATTTTATAGATTTTTTTCTTTCGTGTTAAATATCAACTTAACCTATAATAATTATATTAAAACATACCTTTGTCATTACAAGGCTATTAAATATCACTTGACCATACAGACTTTAATTTATGTGATATAAAAAAAATACATATCATTTATAACTTAGTTTTAAACAATCATTAATTAACAAGTGCATACTCTCTCATTAGAAAATGTTTTTCTGTTGAGCAATTGGTCCAGGTGAAGAGCTTTATCCAGTCGTATTTCACGAAGCAAGTTTAAAAACAATAAACGCATGGTATTATTTCCTTTAGATAAAAGTTTTCTCTTATTTTGTGCGTTTAATAAATTAGGTAAAGAAACATATAGCAGAATTGAAAATTAATTCTTACTTGAATTAAACTACAATTTTGGGATCCAAGAAAAAAATAGACTTCTAACATAGACAAATATTTGACTATAGACGATAAACATACACAATATTTTTTTTTTATTGACGATACGTATACTTATTGGCTAGCTTACTTATGGACGAAAATGCGCAATTTTTCCGAGATTATTTTGATAATAACTGCAGCTGATTTACATGTATAGGAAGTTTGAATAACTCCAACTGATGTGTAATATAATATATCATTTATTTTTATCATTAAATCACTAAGATATTTGGTTTTGTTTATACTTTAGGAATTATAATTTTTTTTAACGGTAACTTCTCCGTAAGAATGCCCCTATATAACTTTTCCTATATTTACTCTGAGAAAGTTTATATTTTTTTTTTTTATATTTTTTTTTAAAAATATACAGGTGCATAATTTAATCTTATTTATCATTATTATTATTTCCAGACAATTCTTGGTGAATAAAACATATTTTAATGTATGTAACTACATTACTTGTAAAGGCAGACAATATTGAGAAAGAGCGCGAAAATGTTTCTAGTTGAATTTCCTTGGTTTCAAAATATTTCTTTCAATTATTATTATTATTTTTTTTTCTATACCAAGAAAATATCAATAAATGACATAAAGTTAATAAATAATTAATCTTTTCTTGGAAATCGCTTCTTTTCCTTAATTTAGATATAATATAATTTTTCGTGACTCTTTTAGTTACATCTGTCATTTTTTAACTTTAGCGTGAGACAATAATTTTTAAGTATAAAAGGTCTTTAAATAGGTAGATGGCAAAGAAAATCAGGATATCTTATCAAAAAAATTTAGCCACACATTATATTATTAAAATTTTACTTTGATTACATTTATTTCTGCAAAATAAAATGAAAAAATTGAGTTACCAAATTTCAGCACTGTTCCTTCCTTGAAAACTAAAAGCAGACTATCTTTTTCAAAAAAAAGTGATCTTGATTATGAAATTGGTTGTTTCGTTTTGTTGTTGTTTTTTTTTTTTTACTTTAGCGACCTCTTCCAGAAAAATAATCATTTGATTATAACATAAACAAAAGAAAGGAAAAACCTATTACAATCATATAGTTTTAGTATTATTTACCTGGATTACAAAGTAATTTGACAATATAAAAAAAAAATAATAAATACATTAAATTAACAATCAGTGATGTATAATTCTTTAAACATTATATATATATATTTTTTTACAAAAAGAAATTACCAGAAGTTATTGTGCTTTATGATAAGACACTCATCCACTCTCCCCTCTACCCATCCAAAATCAATTACTGTTTAGCTTTTATACCATCTTAATTTGCTCTAATTATTAATATCTCAATTAAATTATTCATGTTCTCTCTTTAAAAAATGACATTGAGTTATTAAATCTATTAGTTATTCACCCAAAACATGCCAAAGTGAGTGAATAGCATACTTTATTAATCAATTATTACTATTGTTATTTTATCTTTTTATTTCTTTAAAGAATAGCATTGTTTTCCTACAGAAATAATGCCAAGTAAACCAAGTGTCAATAACACTAGGTTACAATATATATATATATATATATATATATATATATATATATATATATATATATATATATATATATATATATATATATATATATATATATATATATATATATATAGTGCTCAGTTATGAAAATAGCAAATATTCATACTTTAATGGACAGGCTTAAAGCTACTCCAACCTCCAACTTTTCAGCCCCATATCACTGAAAATCTGATGGTGAAACTCAAATCCCATGCCAATATTATTGCCATGCACATGTTAAATTTAAGTCACTCTGACCTTTCGTTATATGACCTTATCAATTTAAATATATAAAAGAGGGATGGCAGGTTACAAGCTTGATGTGTAAGTATTTGAAAATCAGGCACTCCTCACAAACCTGTAGCTTAATTGTAAGTTTTCATCATCAGATTTTTAATGATATGGACAGCCAAAAATTTGGAGGTTGGAGCAGACTAAAGCCTGTCAATTAAATTATGAAGATTTGCTATCTTGATATAACTGAGTACAGATTATATATATATATACCATACCAGTTGAAAGACCCACCCACAACAACAAGACCCAGCTGCAAAGTCGGATTCAAACTCAGTCGAACTAAACTGAATTCAAACCCAACTCATGAGCTCAGATCAAATCAATAAATAACATAAGTCAATGGTACATGACTATGCACCAATAAACTATCTCAATGGATGATGATGATTTGATACTCCTGATCCGACTTTAATGACATCTAATAAAATAACTAAGAATATTTATAAGTCAATTCAGATATGTATGTTCAGGTTTCCAATACAGACAGCGAGCATTAATATTAAAATAATTATTGAATAATAAAAAAAAATAAAAACCAAATGTGTTAATAAAATGTTTAATAATAATATTAATTTTGTTCAACTTTTAGATTATGATTATATAGATTGCCTTTAGTCTTTAAATGGAATTTATAATTTACTACAAGAATGGCAGTCGTCATTACATGCCAGTAACTATTACACAATATTCTAGAAGGATTATATATGTCTATGCCCCAACAAGAAAATAAAGGTAAATAAAGATATTTGGTTTTGACAGAAATTATTAGTCTAATTCTAAAAGAAAGAATGTGAGTTTCATTTTCACATTCGTAAATCAATTCATAAAAAGCAAGATAAGTATTTAGGGCATAACTTTAATATTTAATAGAAAACTTACTTAATTATAAATAAATATGAATTTGCTCAACTTTAATAAAATCACTTCATCACGATTTATGAGCATGAGAGGGGGCTTTATTTGAACTGAAAAATAACAGTGATGATGTCTTATGAGCTATAAAAACGAATACGAAAAAAATGGCTTGTTGGTGATTTTAGTAGAAGGGCAGCTTGTGTTTTACAAATTTTTCTGCCCTATCAAGGAGATGTGGAACATAGAGAAAGCCAGGTTATTTTGAATAGTCAATTACTTAAAAGAGAAAAATTTGTTTTTGCCCCTAAGGAAATTAGTTTTGTTAAAAAAAGATTGAAAGCCAATGATGTTATATTATTAAAAGAAGATAAAGGTGGCCGGTTTGTATTATTAAATAATATTGATTTTAAAAGTAAAGTTTCTTTAGAATTAAATAATGGAAAATATGCTATTTTAGATTCTGATCCTGGTAAAAAAATAAAATCTAAATTAATTAAGATTATGAAAGTTATGGAAAATAAAAAGATTTTTGATAGAGCTACTTATTTAAATTGTTATCCTAGTGATTTTGTGGCTTCAAAGGTTTTCTTTAATTTGAAGTCTCATAAAGATAATTTTCCTTTGAGATGTATTTTTGATTTTACAGGAGGAATTGTTGATAAAATATCAAAATTTATTATAAGATATTTTAAGGATTACATAAAACTGGGTCAATTTTGTGTTTCTTCTTCCTTTGAAGCTTTTAAGAAAATAAATGGTTTTGTTTTGGATGATGATTGTGTTTTTGGTAGTTTAGACATTGAAAATATGTACCAATCGGTTAATAGATTAAAAAGTATTGATGTTTTTCTTTCAATTTTAAAAAAGTTAGAATGTTTTTCTGCAGATAAGATTAAGGTTTTTCATGATTTGCTTTTGCTGTTAGAGGATTCAATGTATTTTATGTCTAATGATGTGTTTTATAAGATTAGAGAAGGTTGGGTTATTGGTTATGTCATTTCTCCATTGATGTGTGCTGATGAAAGATCCTCCACTAGTTCTACAGCTTTATTTTCTGATTTAATACCCATTTCAGTGAGATCTAATTGTTCAGCCTAACAGGGTGTTTTCTTATTTTGTGTAGCTAAGAATATATCAGCATCATCTTCTTCATTATAGAAATTGTTCTTTTTATTAATTGATAATAATTTCTACTATATATATATATATATATATATATATATATATATATATATATATATATATATATATATATATATATATATAAGATCTATTTTGCAGGTTTAAAAAAATCAAATATTAACGCACCAACATTTCGACTTGATCACACATGTCATCTACTGGGTGATAAAAGGTAGAAAGACAGTTGTAGAGGCACTACAATGACTGATTTGAAAAAAAAAATGGTAAAGTTCCACCAATAGCAAAAATGTTAAATTAAGAATGTCTTTTTTTTTAAATCTTTCCAAATAGGAGGAAGTTTGCATGTGTCATCTAAGTTTTTGATAGAATTTGGCCTTTTAAGTATCTCAATGGCGTCTCTGATTTTGAACTGGAAAAGATTATCACATCTGGATATGATCCTGGTATTAGAAAAATCAATTTTATGACATGAGTCTATAGTATGGAGTGAGCATGCTAATGATGATGAGTTGTTTAACTGCATTAACATGTTCATCTCTTCTAACACTGATATAATGATTACTCATACCTATGTAAGAAGCTTTATAATTTTAACATGAGATTTGATAAACACCATGACAGTCAAGAAGGATTGAATCATTAGTCTTGGTTATTATATTGCTGATTTTTTGATGAGTAGAAAATGCTGTATTTATATTATAGCATTTTAATATCTGTCCAATAATGTCTGTAGCTTCTTTTACATATGGAACACAAATCTTAATAGCTCATTTATCATTTATGTCTCCTATTTTGTCCATTTTGGACATTTCCATTTTCATCATCACCCAGCACAGATAATTTCTGTAGCCAAAACTCTTTTAAATAGAACAAATTACTTTTCAGATAAGTCATATATGTAAGAAGAAAGAAATCATACTAATAGTGTTTTATTAGCAAATAGTTATAATTATAAATTTGTTAAAAAAGCCTTATTTCAAACCCAAAATGGATATAATAGGAAACAAAAAGATGATAAATATACTATTAGTATTTGTGTTTCATATGTAAAAGGAACTACAGACAGTGCTGGACATATATTAAAACACTATAATATAAATACAGTATTTTCTAATCATCAAAAAATCAGCAATATAATAACCAAGTTAAGGATAAAATCCCTCTTGAATCTCATTTGTTTATCAAATATCATGTGAAAATTGTAAAGCTTTTTACATAGGTATGATTAATCGTCACATCAGTATTAGGAGAGATGAAGATGCTAATGCACTTAAACAAACCTCACCATCATCAGCACTCCTTATATATACTATAGATTCAAGTCATAAAATAGATTTTTTTAGTACCAGGATCATATCCAGATGTGATAATCTCTACCAGTGCAAAATCAGAGAAATCACTGAGATACTTAAAAGGCCATATTGTATCATTAAGCAAGATGATGCATGCAAACTTCCTCCTATTTGGAAAGTCTTTTTTAAAAAAACATTTTTAATTTAACATTTTTGCTATTGATGGAACTTTAGCATTTTTTTTTTTAAATCAGTGATTGCATTGCCTCTACTATTCTCTATCTATCTTTTATCACTCAGTAGTTGACTGGTGTGATCAAATTAAAATGCCATACATTAATATTTAAATTTTTTATCATAGATAAAGAAAATATGTCTTTTATATATGCAACCCATAAAAACTTCATATCAACATATATACATATTACAAAAAAATTGCAAGAAAAATCTAGGGGTATTCAACAAACCTTGTTAACAGTTTATTTTGATATATATATATATATATATATATATATATATATATATATATATATATATATATATATATATATATATATATATATATATATATATATATATATATATATATATTATTGCCATTACAATTTAGTCATTAGCTAAATTGATAGTAATGTGCATGAGAGAAAATGAACAAAAATCATCATCACATTTTTTATATAAAAAGGAAGCTGTAGGGCATCCAAGCTCAAACCCTACAAGATCCAGTTTTAAAAACTTTAGACAGAAAGAGAGTGGGTCAACAATTATATTTTTTAATTGTTTGTGTGTTGATAGAAAGGTAATACACACATTTATACTATTCAATTTTTAATTTT
Organism: Epiperipatus broadwayi; assembly: GCA_028023455.1. Taxonomy (NCBI): domain Eukaryota; kingdom Metazoa; phylum Onychophora; class Udeonychophora; order Euonychophora; family Peripatidae; genus Epiperipatus; species Epiperipatus broadwayi. The sequence goes on along the minus strand of JAQFVV010002341.1, from coordinate 9,728 downwards.
TCTGTTAAAAAGCAAAGTTATAATGCATACGTATAGGCAGTGTATGTGTAAGCTATTGATTGTTTTATATTTTAGATATTTAACTTTCTTTAAAACTAACCTATGCTTGATCAATTCTAATATCTTATTCTATACTTCTATTTTGCTTTTCTATAATTATAATTGGGATTTAAAAGCTAAGGATTTAATTTTAAATATTAGGGTTATAATTACTAAGCTGGCAATTAGATTATTGTAATGACAGTTTATGAATGATTTGAAATGATAAAGTATGTGTGTACATTACATACAGAAATTTACATTTATTATATATTGAAAGGAAGAAGGGAGAAAATCTGTTAAATCAGATATCTATTTTTGTAGCAATTTTGTTTTTGTAAATGATTGTTTGTCTTTTTGGGAGCTTAAGCTTGGTGGGAACTCTAATTTTGAAATTGTCACATCTTAAGATTAAAGAAAAGAAACTCCAATTTCAGATATTACAGATATACGTGAAAAAGGAAAAAGGATTAAGTCTATTTTTTTTAAGACAAAAGTGTCTGAAAAACCAGGTGTGTGATTTTTTGGGTTGGTCATAAATGGCAATTCACACTATCACTCTAATTGGGTGAGTTGACTCAAAAATCGGATATAAAAGCAGTCTGGAAAATCAGTTGAGTTATTAGATTATTGTTATTATAATATATTGTGAGAGAGACTTTTTAAAAATTATTGAAACTAAAGCAGACAAACATTTTTAGTTCTGCTAGATAGTTTTTTTTAATCATTTTTTATGAAGCTTTGAATGTTGAAAATATAAAAAATGATGGGGTAGAAAAATTATATATGCATCCCATCAAGACCTGACCATCATGGAGCTTCAGATTATATAGAAAAAAAAGATGTCTTGTCTGAAAAATAATATTCTACACCTTTCAACTGACCAGAAAAATAAGATGTTTTAGCTGGAAAGAAGAAAACATTCACCTGCATTCGAAAGAGATCAGAAAGATGAATTAATCTACTGATAAATATTAATCATCAAGTCCAATTAATTGTTCCAGCAACTGAGTTTAAAACCCAGGAAATTTATAAACATGAAAGCAACTGCTGTATTCCATCCACTAAAAGAATCATGCTTGACAGGAAAAGAAGAAAAATTAATATAAAGATTTCCAAATTGTCCACTAAAGCAAATAACCTCAATAGGATAATCATCATCAAATAATTATACACTTTAAGAAAGAGATTGTTCCAAAGAAACATGGAAATTGCTGCTGCCAAAGATAGATATTAAACAAGAGAAATTTGACTCATTAGAAGTCGCTACAAAGAACTGGTAGTATAAAAAAAATTTTTGATATATTTTCTTTATGATATCAGAGTCTTAATAAACATTTTAGCAATAAAGTGGTATATTTTATTTAAAGAACTTTTAAAGGCATTCAGATCGATTAAAAACAATAATTTCTTACTAATAATAGTCTTGAGCTTCATAAATGATCTTGAATGTATCAAAATTATTTGTTTATTAATTTACAGTTATGAAATAGTAATGTGTAAAATAATATATTTTATTGTATTATTATTTTGGTTTTAAATAATATTTTGTTATTATGGGATAAAGCATGCACATACATAATAATATTTTTATATGTATATAATTGTGAGTGAATGTGAAGTAATAAGTAGTATTAAAAATTAGATTATTTTGTTTTAGGAAATATAGCAGGTCAGTGCTTAAAAGAGAGGGGGAGAAAATAATTTAAAACTTGTTTCTAAAACTTGCTCTTTCCAATTTTACTAACATTTATTTTGTCATTCTACTTACATGTTAGATTTATAAAGTATGTGTGCCAATGAGTGAACATTTTTTTTTTATTAAATATTTTTCTTGTGGATGGAACATTTTAACAAATCGGTTACCCAATTTAATGCAATATACTTTTGAAATACATTTATGGGAAAGAGGGAAGAATTTAAAATTTAATGTTATGATTTTAAAACAGTCGATTATGATTATTGTTATTGTTAATATAAATTTTCATGTAAATATAAAAAAAATTATGTATATGTTAGAAATGCAGTAATAAATATTAGTTTATGTTATTAAACAAGGCATATATATTTCATTAAGAGTAGTCTTTATCAAATGTGATCATTCATCATCAATGGTTGAATATTAGTTGTTTAAGATATGATTAAATATGCTAAGATTAACAATAATTATGAATTTCTTTATAAAAATTAGGTTTTATGTTTAGGCTTAGTCATAAAGCTGTGGTTGAAACCATTGTCATTATCGTTATCATTATCATCATCATCATCATCCATGTTTTAATTAATGAGCTGTTTAAATGTTTAAAGGCCATAAATAAATATTGATTTCATAGTATTTAATGATTTCTTAGTAATATTATAACCACCATCCCATCATCTATTTAATGCAAGGATGAGTGAATTGCCATCCTAAATTAATAGTAATCTGAGCTAGTAAAACTTATAAAAAAATATTGAAACAAATTTGTTTTGCTAAGATCTAAGAAATGATTTATGTCGAATGAATTCCACTTCAGTTTAAAGATGTTCTATGTTACCTAGGTGTTTACTTAAATATTAGTGCATACAATGCTATGGGTCTAAAATCAAAATCATACATTTTGTAAGAAATAAGGTACCAAAAGGGATTCAAACCTGGTACATGTGAAAGGTTATTAGATATAACTGTGTCTAGATTCAAATAATCTAGTGGCACCCTGCTAGACCATATTCACTTGGTATTTGTTTGGATATGCACTTAACATCAAACCAAGAAATAAAAGTGGATAAAATCTACTGTCTGTATACCTGAGAAGATATTTTATTGAGTTACTAGGGTACTCACCTCACGTGATTTCCATATACCTGAGTTATAATAGTTGTTACTAATCATTTGTTTATAATTATTGATATTGTGATATCTTGAGAAATCTAATTATAGAAATATGTTTAATTTATTCCTACTCATCATTTTAATATTTATGACCTTGTGGCTATATAGCTACTATTCAGGAGTATGTTTCATTTAATCCAATGACCCTTAATATGATTGATAACTCAGTCTGATCTATTGTTTAGTAGCTTATGCTCAGCAAGTTGCATATACAATTCTTTGCTCTTTGATATATATTACAATTCTCTTTTCATTTATTAAGATAAATATTTATATTTGAATCTTTTCTTAATTATTTAATATACTTAATCCTTTTGATCATTTCTTAATTAAATAATCTTTTATAATCCTTTTGATCATCTTTAAATTTAGTTACAAATAAAATTTAAGCTACATATCTTTTGAGCTAGTTTAATTAAGTTACAATATATATATATATATATATGTGTGTGTGTGTGTGTGCGCGCGCGCGCACGTGTGTATTCTTAAGTATTTTTCATTTTCCAATTTGATTATACTTATTTGTTTGGCTGGAACTTCTATTACCAAACCTGAGAGTCTTTTTTTTTTAATTTCTTCTATAGAAAATGATTCACTAACTTTAAATTTTTTGAGTGCTCATTGATTTTAACACTTTTACAGACTAAATTTTTATCATCAATCATGTTACTATTTGGTAATGACATTGGCAGGTGCACATTCATTTTCTGTTGAATTAACTATTTTGCCAGTATCTTCATGGTCTATGGTTTCATGTAAAATTCTGAAAGAATATTACATCATTTAATGTTTCCATTAAATTTCGGTATATCATTGTATTCAATGTCAATTTCAGTCAAACTATTGACTCACGATAACAAGATGATCTTAAAATTTGGCATACCATTATATTAGGTAAAAACTCCTTATATATCTGTGCCACAAATGCTGTTCCTTTCTCAATAACAATAGTTTCCAGATAACTTTGGCTTCTAATGATTTATTTTAAAGCCTTAATCATACATTTAACACTTGTGTTTTTGTCAAGTGTATACTCTGTCCTTTTGTAGTATAAACCTAGAATTATTTTTAAAATGCAGCATTTTATTTGTGGTTGATTGACATTCTAAAAAAACTTTATCATGTGCTTTATTTTCTTGCTTACATTAGATGACCATACATATGATTTTGAAAAGGTATTTTATGCTGTAAAATAAGTATTTGATTTTGGATTTTTCATATGGTATGAGCCCACACCTTGTTATAAGAATGCAACTATTGCATGAAGACACTTTCAATCACATTATAAATATGCATTACCACATAATTTGGTTTTATTAGTCGTTCATATTTTATCCAATATTGTTAAATTTTAAATCTGGGATCATATGTAGTCAATTTCACTATTTTAGAAAAGTCCTATGTGAAATTTCATTTCTTATTGTTACTTTTAATTTTACTTGTCCAAACTTCTTACAGAGATTTGCAATACTTTTGAAACTTGTTCTTATTATTTTCTTTTTTTTTTATATTTCAATTTCAAATGATCTGAACCTATTTCTATCTAGTACATAAGTTAAATGTTCCTTAACTATACACAGTAGTAAAAAATTGAATCTGGAATTAATTTTAATTGGTGCAGTAAGTTTGTTGCATGCATTTGTTTTATTCTAATTAATGTTTATGGTTAATGTTACCATTTTCTCTTTTTTCAACTTCATTAATATTTCTGTGATAACAAGGATAACAACCATTACCCACTTTTATAGTAGTTCTTGCTCATATATAGTAACATCCAAAATAATATACAGTAATATCTTTTTTTTTTCTTTTTACATTGCTTCCTATGACTTACAATCCATATATGACTAATATTTATACTCCTGTTTTTATTTCAGTAATCATGAGGTAAATGTTTTTTTCTAAACTACCAACACTACATTTTTTACTTCTATATTTGTGATAAATCGTTACATGTACTTTTCCCCTGTTGTAGTAATAGGTTAAACATCTTTTAACTGCTATGACTTGAACTATCAGTTTTTGTCTTATTTCCAACTACTAACATTTATGCATCTATGTTGTAGTTTGAACTTCTTGTGCAAAACAGTTTTCCACTGCAAATTTGGAAGAAAGATTATGTTCATTCACTTCATAAAATTTTCTTAAAGTTGTCATCATTATTGCATACAATAATTATGGCATCTAACTCACAGTTAAAATTACATTCTTTACTGAGTATTCTTAAGGAAATATCTTAATCTTGATATCTTTCTCAGGATGTGCTTACCAAAAGTAAGCATTGAGTGTGTCCTTTAGCTTCCCATGTGAAATGACATAGAAAAGTTTTGTGTTACATTGTTGTTTTGCACTTGCAATATATATTTTTAGAAAACAGAAGTGTAGCTACATTAACTTTGTGCCTTTGATTTTATTGATAAGCATGTATCTCTCAGCATATTCCACATATACTTTTTATTTCTATCAAATTTTTAGACACTATAATTAAATAATGGCATTACAATAGTTTATGCAAATTTTCATAATCTGAACACATTTGAAGAAATTATAAATCAAAGAAATTCAGTTTGTATTTCTTTTCTAGAAGAAATACATAATTAATTTACAAAAAAATAATAAACTTTATTTATAGTTTAATTATATGCACATGCAGATAATACATCTAAAATAAATTAAAAGAACAACAATAAAGAGTAAAGCTAAAGATGATAATATAAGATAAAAAGTATTGTAATTACTATAATTTAAAATTATATAATGCAAGAAATAAAAAAATACGTGTTCTAAAGAATATAGATAAAAATGTTTTAAAGTTTAGTCCTGATAGGACGCCATTTATAGAGGTATTGATAATGTGAGTAGGTTTCATGTATTTATATATACAACTTTTTGAGTTTAATCTTATTTAATTTGATACTAATAGAAAATAACTGTTATTCCTTTGAAGTCATAAAAATATTAATCACTCAGATAATCTATGGATTTAAAATTGAATCAATGGATCTTTTCATTATTTATTTTTGTGATTTCATCTTATGGAATTACGTTTCAAATTAAAATATTTTCGAAATCATTTTCTTACATGGAAATTTAACATGATCATGGTTAAGTAACTTTTCATTTTTATAAAATTATTAATACTATATTATTACCAGAATTACTTTTTAATATTCTATCTATCTATCTATCTATCTATCTATCTATCTATCTATCTATCTATCTATCTATCTATCTATCTATCTATCTATCTATCTATCTATCTATCTATCTATCTATCTATCTATCTATCTATCTATCTATCTATCTATCCATCCATCCATCCATCCATCCATCCATCTATCTGTCTATCTATCTATCTATCTATCTATCTATCTATCTATCTATCTATCTATCCATTCACAGACCCACCTATCTATCTATCTATCTATCTATCTATCTATCTATCTATCTATCTATCTATCTATCTATCTATCTATCTATCTAACAATCTATCAATATATCTATCTATATTATTTTTACGTTAGAGTAAATATAGGTAAACAAAGTTTAAATATGTTTTACAACTTGTATACATTATTTAATGACCTTATATAGTTAATTTTTATTAAAACAATTTCTTTATTCAAGATAACTTGTCTTATGCTATACATTAGACTTGAATGCAAAAACAACAATCAATGCCCATGGGTATCACATTCATGGTATTGTCATAGAGCATTGATATATCATACAGTTTCACTACAAGATTTATAATAAGTTCAAACTTTAGATACTTGTGATATTATTACATTGTTTTTGTCAGAATATTTATTTGACAGTGACTTCATGTACATTATCTCACAGATTGGGAAAAACCACTTTATCCTATATATAATAAAACAAAAGGTCAGGTGACATTGTGCAGTCTCTAGTCTTTGCCTGTAGAAGAAGCATCAAGAATATGTCCAGCAGTGGTGTGTTTGCCATTCTAAAGATTATTTTACATCTTTTAAACCATATTGTGAATGTCAGAAAGCTAAAGTCTAACATTCACAAAGAGACCATTCTTAATGGTGTTCTTCATTGAAAGTGCATCTCTGATGTCAAGTGCCATCTTAACAATGACAAAATCTCTGATTCGATATAATACTAGACAAGAGTAGACTAGATGATCAAATTTCTTTTCATCATGACTACATAGCTGACCTTGGGAGCTGAGACTTTTACAATCTCTTCTCAACACCATGAACTGACTGATAGGAAGAGTCCAAATTCATTTGTAGGATGAAGTCAATGTGCTTTGTCTCTAGATACCATTGTCTCACCCTTCCAACAAGCAATTTATTATTCAACCCCAGTGTTACCGGGAGAAGAGTCTGTTTGGATATTTAAGATTTTATACCTGCCAAAAGCTCCTTTTTCAATCCACTACAAGTTGTTTCTACATAGTTCATTACTCATGCTCTTCCAGAGCATGAACAACCATAAACTAGTGAGAGAAGCAGTAAAGCAGTAGACTGAATCTTAACTGGAAAACTCAGCTTCAGTAATTTTTGACAAGTAGTGGCCAATACTGATATGGATTTTTGAAGGTACAGGGTGGTGACTGAGTGCAGGTCAGCTCTTTGTATCTGTGAGCCTGAATGCTGATGGCCACCACCCCACTTTTCCAGAAGATCTTCAAACATTGTGAATTGATTAGTGCCTCAAACTATTTAGTAGGTTTGATGATTGGAAAAAAATAACTAAGCCTGGGAAATATAATCATGTTTAACATAGCTACTTTGCCTGAAAGCGATAACATCATTTTAGTTAATGATTCTACTGCCTTTTTGATTTTAATCAGCAGTGAGTTTTGAACCTCCCTAGACATCACCTGCTTGGTCAAAAAACTAAGAATCTCAAGAAATAATGTGGCTTCACAGAGAAGACCAAGCAAACAGACTCGCCAGATTTGATATTCAACATTGATGACTTTGTGAAATTAATTTGGAGGTTGTGAGTCTTAGTAAAGGCATATAATGTAAGTAGTAATGTTGGTAAATATAAATAATCTGGGAGGAAGACAGAGACATCATCAACAAATGCCATGTGTTGAATAGTTTGTTTTAAAGGTGGTAAGTATATGCCCGGTGGCCCTGCCTCCAACTCCATCAGAAGTGGATTTATATAGAAAATAAAACACAAGGTCCTAAAGGTGAACCCTGCAGAATTGAGACATGAGGCCTGAAGCCCTCTGATAATCTGCTGTCCACTAGTGTAAAGATAAACTTGTTTAGTAGCAGATTTCCAATGACATGTATAAATTATTTTGGTACATTATACTTTTGCAAAACTTGTAATAATTTTGAAGGTATTACTTTATCAATGGTGGATGAGATCTCTAACTGTATCACTGTGGGTTTGGTTTTTCTGCCACATCTGACATACTCCACAAGAAGAAGGATGCATAGAACAGCTTGGATGTTTGAGGATCCCTTCTGTGCAAACTAAAATTTAGATATAATCTTATATAGTTATTTATACAATTAATAATTTCTTACATTTTTTTTTTATTTTTTTAAATATTTTACTGATTTTATATGACTGTCATCCCATTTAATATACACATTTTTTTTCTTTTAGCTTTGATAATTTCAGATGTCCTAAAGGCAAATCTAGTGAAGGAAAAAATCATAACGATTGTGTTTGTGCCAGTTGTGTTGGATCGTAAGGAATTTATTTTTTTTATTATAGGGGACTTGTACACTTATTTTCAAGCTCTGTTCAGTTATCCACTAATCATACAACCCACTACAAATGACAACCCATGTGTGAAAAAAGTAAATAATTTTCAATATAACTATTTTGTGCTGAACCAACATTCGTCAGTTCATCCCTATTAACATTTCTGAAAAATCAGAGCTCATTATATTGAGATAGCAAATCTTCAAACTTTCTTTAATAGGCAAAATTTCAATCTATCTTAATACAAATGGTGCACTGATTGCATATATATATATATATATATATATATATATATATATATATATATATATATATATATATATATATATATATATTATGTGTGTGGTGTGTGTGTGTAAAATATAATACCCATTATAAAAAATATTATATATAGAAATTTTAACGGTAAATGCAATATTATAATTTAAATTATCTTGTATCGATTACTGGTAATCCTCATCAGCTTTAACTGAAATTCAAATTTTTAAACTTAATGTTACAAATATTTCCATAAGCTGTGCATGGCCGTTTTTGCAACTTGCCTATTAATAACATCACCCTTATATTTATCAATAAATGTTGCCTCTTTAATTTTCTTCTTTTTATGATTTATTTCTTCCATTAATATTTTTATTTCATTATTATTAAACATAAACCTATAATTTCAAGTTTTTTCATGGTCGAAGAATACTGAAGCTGTATTAAATTGACTACTTATATTATGTTTAATTCGATTATATAATAATTGATGTTCCTTCAATCTTTTTTCCACAGAACATCTCGATATATAATTTCTGACATCCACGTAAAATCTGATAAATTATATTACTTCTTTGCAATTTAGGAATTACACTCTTAAAATTATTAATCAATTGATTAACAAATGAATAAATTGGGATTTGATATTATTGATAGTTATAACATGGAGGGACAACATGTGAAATTTATAAATAGTGTTTTAAAGAAGACTAAAAGTCATTTTATGAATAGTTATACATACTATGATATATATCCATATATATATATATATATATATATATATATATATATATATATATATATATATATATATATATATATATATATATATATATATATATATATATATATA
>JAQFVV010002340.1:0-28504 GCA_028023455.1 Epiperipatus broadwayi | reverse complement strand
ATAAGGTACCAAAGGGGTTCAAACCCAGTACATTTAGAAATAAGTATAGAATACAACCTATTCTAGGTTCAGATAGCCTAGTGGCATCCTGATAGACCATATTCAATCCATATTTTATTATTAACTTAGATATTCACTTAATAAAACTAAGAGATAAAAATTAGGTAAAAATACTGTTGGATTTATTTTGAAGTATTTTGATATCATTTTTATAAGTTACAATGTCTTAATGTTTTATTTAAGTTACAATAGTGGTTATTACTAGCTGGATTTATATATTTTTAGATATATATTTTAAGAACAAGTGGTAATTTTAATTCCGTTACTATATATATATATATATATAATAAATTCAAACATTTAAAAATACAGACATTTAATGGTGTGTAGTGTATATATGTATACATATACGATGATTTTTTTTTGCTAAACAAAAAAATCGTCCTTAAATATGATTTTTTATTCATTTGCCTTATTTGTGTTTTTTAGTGTGTCATACTTATATAAAACCATTAAGTAATTTGACAGATGTAATTGAATTTTATTTATTTTTTTACACAACATTGGTAGATATTTATAATTGAAAGTTTACGAGTGATTTTATTTAAAATTATTATTTTGACAACTATCGTTTCTCAATGAATCCTTATAATTAAAAATACATATATATCAAAACATATATGGACCCACAAAATTTTTTTTTTTCCCCTTTTTTGCTCTCCGATACTTTATTACTATAAAAAAACACAACAATCATAGGATCATATAGGAATACTAGATTATTTAACTTGAAATAATAAATGATATAATCACTCTGCATCAGTTTTGCAAATAAGTCCTAATAACAAAAAATATATCAAAACAAAAGTAGACAAACTGAAATGGTTTACTATACGTTACTGTTTTGACATAATAGGTGTCTTAATCAATTGCAATATTATATACATGCAATGCTTTCAAGTAAACAAATGTACTTATAATGTCAAACACAATAGTAAAATGTATTTGTCTTATTTAATTAATAAACAAAAGTAGACTTACATGATTTTGCAGATCCTAATCTTTCACTACTTAAAATGTCCGTTTTGCCTATAGGCTTTAAATCTTCCAGTACAGTTTGCTGTTCTGAATCCATCATTTCCACATCATTATTTTCCATAATTCAATCACTGATGCCAGCAAATGTTCTATTAAACATTAAAATTAACAAACATAAAGTTGAATAGGTGTCATTTGCATGTATATTCTACCTATTGAAGGAACTACCATATATACACAAAAGTATACTAGAATAAAGTGATAATTTTTTTTAATTAAAAACATAATAAAAACTAAATAATATAATATGCATTGGAAATATTAAAATAAAATAATTTTCGAAAAGAAATCTCAAATATTATTTACGGAGGGGAGGAGACAATGAAGTTTGTAATGAACACACCTCAATGCATATCTTGATGAAATTTTTTTAAATATATGTAATCTAGACGTGAGTGAAAAAGGTAGCAAAAAGTTCTAATCCCCCCCCCCCCATTTTGAACTTGATCGAATCAAGAATGTTATGTTCACTATGAAATATCAAAATACAACTGCTAAACTCTTATTGCTTAAAATTTGTATATGCTGGCCGTTATCAGTCATGTCAACACTCTCTTGATAATAAACATCAACATTTTATCCAAAATAATACAAGTGGCTTAAACTATTAATACTATTTATAAAATGGCTAAAGCTATAGAAAATTATTTGATCAAGAACTAATGCTAACTTTACAGCATTACCCAATAGTGCAGCATGAAAATGTTTACTCTCATCAAATAGTGACCAATGAAGGTCTACCTATAATTTCTTTAAAAACACATTATAATCTTTTCAACTATTTCAACCATAAATAATAATTTTTTCCATTTTGCACAATCAAAAATGTATTTTCTAACTCAATTTATTATGAAATTGTGTATTTTTTTGTTGAATATAAACAGTCAAGATTATTTATAACTTTTTTAAACTAGCACTTTTTTCATCACTTATCAAAGTATATAAAATTGTAATTGCTCTTGTGGCTAATTTAACTTTTTTCTGAAGGTTTGTTTTCTAAATAAACAATTTATTTTAGTATCTTCAAAAACTTACTTCTTTTGAAATCATTGACTATTTGCCAAATATATCAATTTTAATTGTTTAACTATATATTATCTTAAAAAAATGATATGAATTACTAAAAAAAACCTTAATTAAAAATAAAACTTTTATCAAATTACTTACACTTTAGGATTAATCATATTTCTTTAGTAATCTTTATAATTAAGAACATTGGCCAATTTCAACATTAAAATAATAAATGAAATTACTTTTAGAAGTTCAGATTTAAATAATGAGATATCAGAAATAAGTGGGGGTGGAAGGAGAAAAACATTATTCAGTGATTAAAACAATTCTGCAAAGCAAAACTCATCAGTGAGAATATTTTTCTTTATCTTTTTATATAAATTAAACAAATAGACAAAAAAATACGTTTGAATGTATAAAAAATATATTTTCACCATAAATAATTGTTAATGTCGTTTATTGTTAATATTGTTTGTTTTTTTTTTAAAAAAAAGGTTAAAGTAAATTTGGCTTTGAAGAAGACTGCAGGACAGTTGAAACATAGGTGCATATACATATATATACAATAAAAGGTTTTTGCTAAAACATGTTCAGAAGTGATTTAGATAAATTATATTTATATAAAATATTGTTTATTAATAACTACAAGGCAAAACAGAAGTAATTTTTTATACAAGTCTACAGATATTAAAATTGATTTCATCTGGAAAATAAAACGCTAAAAATATAATTTTGATGCTATTATTAGAATAGGTTGACATTTATCTTGATTTAATTAATTATTATCTCAAGTTGCCACCAAATCTATTTCACATTAATCCCACAAAATGATAGCCGCTAATTATTAAAATTTTATTATCAAGAATTGCATTATTGTAATCTAACACATCTTAAAATTTATATTTATTTAGAAGTGAAATATTTCATTAGTAGTCACTTGTTAATTATAATAAGATGATCTAAATATATTTTTATATGCTCCAGTATATTCTTTCATGTTTCTTTGAATTTAATTTTTATCCAACAGTTTGACCATCACAATTCTAATTGATTAATTTTATCAGACTAACTTTATCTTCAAAATTGTCATTTAATTTATATATTTTGTCAAAGATTCGTTTTTTATTTTTTTGTTATACCAATTTTTTATTAATAGTTATGTGAAATATAGATTATTTCATTATAATAAGTTTTTAGTTTTTTTTTTAAATGCATAATTCCATTATAATGATAATTTTTTTTTTATAATTGCAGTATTTATTATATTTTCAGATAAACGATCTTACTAAAATGGCACAGAACTTGTGCCTTAAAATATGCATTTCAAATTCAATATTACCATTTATTTATTGCCCTAGTCTATCAATTTATGATTTTTAAACCATGTGCATTCTTGAAAAATGCTGTCTAAACCAGGGATGGGCAACAGCTGGTCCTTGGGCCATATCCAGTTCGCCCTGTAAATGCCCAAAATATAAAAGGCCCATGACTACACTCACGGCAAAACGCAATCTTTAGGCCTATCAGTCACATGTTTATATAACATTAATTTTATCCTAATGCCATGAAAAATATAAAATGCTAAATATTAAAAAAAATATATATATAGCTTGAGTAAATTTAATCATAACTTCTAAAATATCAATTTTGTATTACAAAATATAAAATTATGGGAGAAATCACTGAAAAAAAATAATATTGGTGCAATATATTTTATAAGTTTGTCTTTTTTAGTTGTTACAATTTTTAATTCTTTTTATAGCATATAAAATAATCCAATTAAAAGAAAAAATAATGCCGAATGCGCATTTTCAATGATAATTGGGCATTCAGATATTTATTTGCAAATATAGACGATAAAAATGTTTGGTTTTTAACTAAACTATTTTTGGTCTTAGAGAATATAATTATTTTTTGACAAAACATTTCGTAAAATATAAACTATTTTCACCGGGACAAATGAAAATTGAAGCAGAAAAATTAAAATGTGCTTTGCGTAAGCAACAAAATACTGAAAATTTTGTCAAATACAATGCAGCTGTGGCAAAAACTAGTTTTGTACCTATTTATAATCTATTTCTATTTAAGTCATTAAATATTGTATTAATTTATTTTAAAATACATTGATAATTTGGTAATTCAAGTAATATAACATTTTTTAGGTTCCATTTTTTTTTTTTTTTTCTTAAATCGTTTAATTTATTCATGATCGCCATTATGACACAAACATTTTATTCAGCCCGCTGATGAAAAAAGTTGCCTAATCATTGGTCTAAACAAATAAATACGAATAGATTTTTAAAAATTTACTAAAATATCTTTTTGTGATCAAAGTTAAAAGCCGCACTGGTATGTAAACATATGTCGACCCTTTGATTTGCATTTTATTAAAATATTTTTTTCTAAATATATACATATATTATGTTAATGTTTTCAAATAGATTATATTCTTTTCTACACTTTTTTGCTTTCGATTTTTTACAGACACAATAAAACTAGTTTATTCTGGTATAATTTGAAAATAAAACAATTAAATGTATACATTTTTAAAAACTTCTAGAAATACAAAATTATATATAGAATGAATATTTAATGGTTTCTATTATTTTATTTTTAGAACTATGATACCACAAATTTGTTTTAAATATAAATAAAATAAGTACTGGGTTTTATATATAGTGAGATTAATTATATCCATGGTATTATCCTTCACATATTCACTTAAACCACTAATAAAAATATACATTAAATATTTTAAATTTGACAGTAAAAAAAACTAATTTTTTATAAGCCGTTACTAAGATGTTAAACCTTTTCCATTTTATCATTAGCAATTTTCATCACATTTACGCAAAAACGTGTCCAAATGCTGATATAATCTTAATAGCAGTTAAAAATATAGCGTTGCACTTTTCGTTTTTTTTATTATGATTAAAAATTTATTTCATTGTGTTTTTTTTTAATTTAAATAGTTTTAATTGTATTTGCCCACGAAACCACAATTAATAAAATAATTTAGTAATAAAGATTTATTAGAAATTATACAACGCAAAACTATATGCATAAGCTTAAATATAATATACAGACCAAATAAATAGTATGGAGTTATAAAAAGTTTCTAAACACTCTCAATGTATCCCAACAATGACTGTCTTATTCAATGGATTTTTATTTCCCATAACTACTCTAAATAACTACAAGTTCCCCGAGTTAAAACCTAAGAGCCATTTAGGCTTATATAAAACAAAATAAGATCAGGACGATCTACTTTAAATACTAGTCGGATTTTTATAACTTCAGATTCCAATATATTTGGATTTATTACCTCATATACGATGACTTGTTATAGACGATACTAGTTGCGGTACCAATAGCACTTCACAACATACAACAACAAGTAAGAGTACTGTACTTACGTCTATGATCGCGAGTTATTATAGACTTCCGTTTAATTGTTTCATTATCGGAAATTTTCCATTCCCTAATTAAAATTCCTTTGCCAAAAGCATTTAATTAATTTCACTTTCCGGATCTACTATTTTCGTAACATTTTATCTTTAATTAATCAGTTCACATTTATTTTTCCTTTCTTTTCATTCAGTCTGCAAAAATCTTTTAATTATGCAACGCTATTCATTTTCTTTTTTCTATAACCCATTCCTAAACAGTTTCCATTGTCATTAATTAGTATATTCATTTTTTTTAACTTCTGAAGTATTCTTCGATATTTTTTATTCTAAAATATTTATTGAAAATAAAATATTACAGAAGTTTAATTAAAGCATTAAAATACTTTACTTAGTCTGTTTTTTTTTTTTAGACAACTGCTATTAATAACTTTTTTCGAATATATATTACAATAACACATTAAACAATCACTTTCTTCTTTAAAATATATGTGTTCTCCAACATTATAAATAACTTCGCAAACTTCTAACTTGTTTTCAAAAACTTTATTTCTATATATAACCTATATGAACATATATATATAGAATTACTTATTATACATTTCCAACGTTCAACTGTTTCCCCCCCCCCCCAATGCAGTCATTTTCAAAGACCTATAGCAAAAAAATACATATCTGTACATAATACTTTAAATACAAATGTCTTCCATATATCAAACATTAACACATCAAATTCACAATAATAACACAAATTAACTATACATTATTATATTTTACTTACATCTTCCTCCCTCTTCACCCTTTATTATAAAAATCCCTCTTTACACACTAAGTATTTTCAAAACAATATTAAAAACTATCTAAAACCCCAGTAAACCAAATACTATTTAAATCTATTTAACCCATCCCCAATTATAAATTTATTCATCTTTTAACTATTTTATCTAACTTCCATAACAATTATATACAATCCCTATCTATACTTTTAAATCTATTTAAAAATAATGTAAATTATTTTTTTATCCTTTAATAATTTACTTAAATATAATTTTATTAAACATTCCATATTAATTACATTTTATTTTATATTCCTATAGCATAAACTTTAATCTTGAACTTCTTTTTTCTTTAAAAATAGTCAGTATAAACAATATTCACCAAAATATAAAATCACAAACCAATTTTCTTTAAAAAACTTGTTTTTTTATTATTATGAAAATATGAATTTTAATTTCAAAAGCAACGTTTCGACTATTTACATCCTTATAGTCTTTTTCAAGCCACTTCCTCTATTTAAAAAACCTACAATATTCACCAAAATATAAAATCACAAACCAATTTTCTTTAAAAAACTTGTTTTTTTATTATTATGACTATATGAATTTTAATTTCAAGAGCAACGTTTCGACTATTTACATCCTTATAGTCTTTTTCAAGCCACTTCCTCTATTTAAAAAACCTACAATATTCACCAAAATATAAAATCACAAACCAATTTTCTTTAAAAAACTTGTTTTTTTATTATTATGACTATATGAATTTTAATTTCAAGAGCAACGTTTCGACTATTTACATCCTTATAGTCTTTTTCAAGCCACTTCCTCTATTTAAAAAACCTGTTCCTATCTAACACCATTACTTGGAGACGTTATCTTAAAAATCGCAACATTAGACCGGTATGCCTTCAGGGTAATACATCATCATGCAAAAATATTCTTTTACCATCCTTTCTTTATAGTTTTTAACCTTTTCCAATATTCTAATATCAAATTTTTTATATCCCAATTCTTTATAATGTATATATACATTGGAATTTCTATCATCTAAATTTTATTTAAATCTACATTTTAATCTATTTTTTGTTGTACCAATATATAAAATACCCCCCCCTCTCTTACAATTCAAACATTCTATAATATACATTCCATTCATTTTTTTTCATTTCTTGAAATTCTGTTTTATTAATTAAATTCACTAAATGAATTTTTTTTATATACAGGTTTAATAATTAATCTACTTACCCCTTATATTTATTATTTATGTTCTTCATTATTTTATTAATCTCAAAAAAATGTACTTCTTGGAACATTATAACTACTATATATTATCTTTTGTACATCTTTCTTATTATTATTTTTCTTTATTATTTGTATATCATTTGTTATCACATAATTTATCAATAACTTTAACAGGATAATCATTTTTATACCTTCCTTTTTTATATTATTAATTTCTTTTTTGAATATTTTTTTCAGAACATAAATTTATTGCTCTATCTGTCCTATTATTAATAATTTTATTTTACTTAAGTAATTGGGGTTCAGATATTGAGTATGAACATAAAATAAATATTAATAATAATAATAGGATAAATAGAACAATACATTTCTGTTCTGAAGAAAAATTAATTAAAAAACAAATTAATAATTTAAAGGAGGAAGGTATAAAAAATGATTATCCTGTTAAAGTTATTGATAAATTATGTGACAAAAATATTACACAAATAATAAGAAAGAGAAATAATAAGAAAGATATACAAAATGTACTATGTAATAGTTATAATGTTTTAAGAAATACATTTTTGAGATTAAAATTAATTATGAAGAACATAAATAATAAATATAAGGGACAGAGTAGATTACTTTTTAAACCTGTATATAAAAATAAATTTAATTTAGAGAATTTAATTAATTAAACAGAAATTCAAGAAATGGAAAAAATGAATGGAATGTATATTACAGAATGTTTGAATTGTAAGAGAGGGGGGAATTTTATATATTGGTACAACAACAAAAAAATTAAAATGTAGATTTAAATAACATTTAGATGATAGAAATTCCAGTGTATATATACATTATAAAGAATTGGAACATAAAGATTTTGATATTAGAATGTTGGAAAAGGGTAAAAACTATAGAGAAAGGAGGGTAAAAGAATATTTTTACATAAAATGATATAAATCTGTTTTAAGTAGAAATAATGGTGTTAGATAGGAATATAAAATAAAATGTACTTAATATGGAATGTTTAAATTGTATTTAAGTAAATTGTTAAAGGATAGAGAAATAATTTACATTAATTATTAAATAGATTTAAAAATATAGATAAGAAATGTAGCTAAGTGATATGGAAATTAGATAAAATAGTTAAAGTAGGAATAAATTTATAATTGGAGATGGGTTAAATGGATTTAAATAGTATTTTGTTTACTGTGTTTTAGATGGTTTCTAATATTGTTTTGAAAATACTTAGTATGGAAAAAGGAAGTTTTATAATAATGAGAGAAGATGGAGGAAGATGTAAGTAAAATTTAATAATGTATAGTTGATATGTTTTAATATAGTGAATTTGATGTGTTAATGTTTGATATATGGAAGAGATTTATTTGTATTTAGAGTATTATGTAAATATATGTATAACTCTTATCTATTTCTTCTTTCTGCCTCTATATTTTGCTTCTTTTTATATTTCACTATAAACTCATCAACACTCCTTTAACACTTTAAGCAAATAATTTTATTTAACAGTGTTGAAGGAGTGTTGATGAGTTTATAGAGATAGTATTTAGAGTTTAATGTAAAGATATGCATTTTTTGTTAAAATTCCTTGAAACAGATTGTAATGAGGAAAAAACAATTGAAACATTGGAATGTATAATATGTGACTATATATATATATATATATATATATATATATATATATATATATTGTGACGACCACGTAAAGTTGTCATCACATGTATATATTTATTACTAAAGGTAGAAAAGTTAGCTACTAGAAATTAATAAAGGTATAAGGATTAGCTACTAGAAATTTAAAAAAAAAGGAAAAGAAAAAAGTTGAGATTTAGAAATGTCGAAATTACTTTTGATTTTTTTAAATAGTAAGAGAAGGGGATGGGGTGCATAAAGAAATGTGTCTATTTCTCTCTTTATAAAAAAATGAGTTAGTCAAATGCTTGAAAGTTATTTCTGTTTATTGTGGGAGAGGGGAAGGAGATGCATAAAGAAATGTGTCTTTTTCTCTGGCATAAACTATATTGTAACAAGTTAAAATAAATTGTAAACATAAACTTGAAAAAATGAATTATAAACTTTTAAGTAAAAATTAAAATGAAATATGTAATATAAAAACAATATGGCCATATAAATTAGAGGTGTAAAAGTCTGTTGGACTAATTGAATTCCTCGGACAAAGAAGAATATATATGAAGGAAAAGCTTATAATTATAGCTCAATTACTTAAAACCTACAATCCAGCCACTAATTAAATAAATGTGTTGATAAGAATTCATTGGAAATCTAAGAATTAATTAAAAATTTACAGAAAACAATGAACAAAAGAAAGGACAGTAAGACCAGAATTACACTTATCTAGATTATTACGAGTAGAGATTTTGAAGAAGCAGCAGCTAAAAAAAAAGAAGAAATGAAAGAATTGTGCGGCTATTGGCGTAAAAGGGACATGAGTTCATACTCGACCCATCTGACCACTGACTCACCATGTATAAGAGCTAAGCTTAACCTGCTAGAGAGAGATCGCCACTTCTGCAACTGAACAACTTAAAAAAACTACTTAAAGAATCAAGAAGAATTAAGAATTGGAAAGAGAAATAACCAAATCAAATTCAAAGAGAAATCAATTCAGCCGATAGTGTGAAGGATATACCATCTCTACAAAAAAAGGGATGATCTCCCACTGATGGTACGAATGCTCAGAAAGACTGCCCATGAAAAAGAACCACAAAAAACCTATGTAACTAAAGCATGCATGCATTTTATTTTTATATTCATAAATAAATAAAGAAGGAAAGAACTAGACAATAAAATCTAATTAGGAAGGAATCTTGATAGACTTAGAACACTGCCCAATAAAACTTCAGGAGAACTTAAATACGTAACTTTAATATTCAATGTGTTTTACTCTATTTTATCATTGCCATATAATTTATATAAGTATTTTTTTTATTGTTATTATGTATTTTATATATATATATATATATGTGTGTGGGTGTTATTAAACGTATTTATTCTTAAATTACATGTACTTGCTTTATTTTCCTATCACCAATCTACGACGGGGGGGGGGGATTGTAATTTTTGATTAAAGAGTAAAGCTAATTTTAAAAGGCATTTGTGGGCTGCTTGCTTGTGAGAATCTCCCAATTATAAAAATAAATAAATAGCAGGCACTGGACATTTGTTAAATTTCTTGGAAATAGTTTGCTTTGTTCCGCAGCCGAGAGTCTTGATCAGGAAAAATAATGCCAAAATATGTAGGTATTGCCTTGGGGTTTGATCAAAGGTACAGATATGAAGTTAAATTTGTATCTGTATTAGCTCTCTGCTTGCGTTGTAATGGCATTGGTTAAATAATTAATTAATGATTGAAAAATCCATAGTAAACCAAACTAAATAAACAATACTCATTACAGTTGGAGGCTAAGCCGGGATATTTCAGCCATAGTCAAATTGATAAAGAAATAAAGAAATGAAAGGAAGAATAAAAGTTGTAAAAACAAATGTATAAAGAAATAAAAGTATAATAAAATAACCATATAAAATATAAATAAAATTTATAAAATCAATCCACCAGATAAACCATTTCCATTACAATTTGGGGCCAGTCCGGGATATTTCTTATGTTAACAAGTTCAGACCACTTGAATTTGAGTGCAAAAAGCTTGGTGGTAGACAAAAGCAAGAAATAAATAAATAATAAAGGGGAAAAAAGGAGGCAAAGAGAATGTAATATAATTTGTGAAGTTAGGATGTAAATTGGAGACAGTTGCGGAGGGATCTTGAAGGCAGGCATGGGTGAGTGAGATGGGGAGAGTCGAACAAATGTACCTAGTGTCAGTAAAATATAAAGTAAATAAAGTAAGATAATCCTATAAGGATAGGGTTAGAATAGTGAAGCCGTAGAATAAATTATAAGTGATTAGTGTGTATGTTAGACAGATTTGATGCACACAAGATCAAAAACAAAAATGGATGCTCTAGTGGGTGAAATAGAAAAAATCTCCGAAGAACAAATGGAATCATCCAGAGAGAAAGCTAATGGACATATAGAAATTAGCAAGGGAATGGAGATGAAGGTTGAAAGTAAAAATAAAATAGAAAGCTACAGTATAATGGAAATGCTCATGAAAATAATGGAAAGCCAGCAACAGTTGATTATAGAAATGAGGGAAAGAAAAAAAAGAAATATAAGAAGGATGGAAGAGTTAGACGAATGACTAAATAAGAAGTTTAGTCAAAAGGTGGAACAAGTACATGAAAAATGTGAACAAACCTCATATCAGGTGAAGGTTGCAAATGAAAGGCTGGATCACCAGGAGGAATTACTGGGGGAAATAGAGCAGCACTTTCTGGAAAAGTGGGATAACATAAAGCACGGCGTTGGGTTGAAAGTAAAGGAGGGGATGGAATATGTAGAATATAAATTGGAAACAATGTGCCATGAAATACAGCAATTTAATTTATAGCAAGGGGAGAAAATTGAAGTAATAAAAGATGAAAATAGAAAGGTTATAGAAAACATACGACTAGATGTAACTCAGTTAGCGAAAACAGTTGAGAAAATAGAAGTGAGGGTAGAAAGAGGTGAAAATAAAATAGAAAATATAACAGAGATGACCATAGCTAACAGTAAAGAACAAGAAAGTGCAAGCAAGTGCTTGCAAATAAGTAGCAAAAGTAATAATGTGGAGCAAATGCTTATAGGCCCAGAAGGAAAGACTATCGGACCGGTTAATGAGTTGCTGAATGCGTTTGACAGCACTAGGCTTAATTACAAGGCAGAGGATTGAGGATTTAAACCCCAACCCAAAGATCCACACATATGGAGGATGCAATTCAATCATCATGATTATTGGGAAGGAAACCAGCCATTTCCTGGCAGATCAGAAAGAGCTAAAATGTCCAGGCAGACTGGAAGAGATTCAGATCTAAATTATCCAGATGAGCAAGCCAACTCTAGTGGACATAGGAACAGTGCTCCAGTTCTAAGCATAAATGGCTATATGTACAGTAGAAAGAATGATAAGCCTCCAGACAAAAACTAAGCCTAAAGAAAATAAACGGATGGATGTGTCAGTTTGATGAAACGGTAACGTCATGGAATCATGAAAACTAAAGTTGATTTTTAAAACATATGACAGGTGGGGCAAATCATCTCATGATATATAATTAAAGTTAGGAATAATAACTAAATAAAAAAGAACATTCATGGAGTGTTCTATCAATGATTAATTTAATGGATGATTTTTGTGCAGTCAAGCACAGTGAAACAAAGGTCGTAAATAAAAGTAATAAGAAAAAAAAGAAAAGAAATCTGTAAGTAATTTATTCATTGAACAATCTGTCAATTGTAAATGCAGATATAATTAGCAAATACATAAAAGTAAAGAAGATAGAAATATGAATTGTTCAGGCTCATTAATGAGCCAATTAATAAAATAAAGTAAACAAATAATAGTGATAATACGTAAATGATAGATATCACTAATAGGTGTATGAGGTTGCAGATTGAGGCATATATTTGTGTGTGGATGCATTATGTTTGGGTCGTATTTTGAACTTGATTCAGCCATCTCTCCACTAACTGTAGATTCACATAGCTTTTGGTGGTAAAACATTTAAATGAAGTGCCAATTAGAATCCTGGGCTCATTATTCCTACTGGATAAAATTACCAGCCACGTAAAATATATAAGAATTATTGTCTCAAAATAAATAAAAAATAAATAAATAAATAAATAAAGAAATAATTTTTTGTTAGCGCAAGATGAACAGGAAGTAGAAATATCCTGATGTTCACATGCTTTAAACCCTTATATGTGTTTTGGTAGAGAGTAAAGTTATACCATGGTCTGTTATGTGTAGAGATTAAATTGGTTGATCAGCCAAAATCGAACAGAATAAATTGAGTAGTTTTACTTCACTGTCTCTCTGCAGTCATCTTCATCATCATCATCACTCATCATGACAGAGTGGAAATTTATGTAATAGAAGCAGAAGTAAGGGTTGAGTGCAAAGAATTAAAATAAGCTCTCATCTCAGACTAAGATTCAACCCGATTTTAATTCTCAAAAGTGGGTGGAGTGTAATGTGATGACCACGTAAAGTCATCGTCGCACATATATATTTATTACTAAAGGTAAATAAGTTAGCTACTAGAAATTAATAAAGGTAAATGGGTTAGCTACTAGAAATTAAAAAAAGAAGAAAAAGAAAAGGAGATTTAGAAATGTCGAAATTACTTTTGATTTTTTTTAATAGAAAGAGAAGGGGAGGGGGGTGCATAAAGAAAAATATCTATTTCTCTCTTTTTAAAAAAACAACAAGTTAGTCAAATGCTTGAAAGTGATTTCTGTTTATTGTGGGAGAGGGGAAGGGGACGCATAAAGAAATGGGTCTTTTTCTCTCACATAAACAATATATATATTGTAACAAGTTAAAATAAATTGTAAACATAAACTCGAAAAAATGAATAAAAAACTTTTAAGTAAAAATTAAAATGAAATATGTAATATAAAAACAATATGGCCATATAAATTAGAGGTGGGAAAGTCTGTTGGATTAATTGAATTCCTCGGACAAAAAAGAATGTATATGAAGGAAAAGCTTGTAATTATAGCTCGATTAATTAAAACCTACATTCCAGCCACTAATTAAAGAAATATGTTGATAATAATTCATTGGAAATCTAAGAATTAATTAAAAATTTACAGAAACAATGAACAAAAAAAGGACAGTAAGACCAGAATTACACTTATCTATATTATTATTAGTAAAGATTTTTAAAAAGCAGCAGCTAAAAAAAAAAGAAATGAAAGAAGTGCATGGCTAGTGGCATAAAAAGAATGTGGGTTCATACTCGACCCCTCTGACCACTGACTCACCATGTATAAGAGCTAAGCCTAACCTGCTAGAGAGAGACTGCCACTTCTGTAACTGAACAACTTAAAAAAACTACTTAAAGAATCAAGAAGAATTAAGAATTGGAACGAGAAAGTAACCAAATCAAAAATCAATTCAGCCGATAGTGTGAAGGATATACCATCTCTACAAAAGGGATGATCTCCCACTGACAGGACAAGTGCTCAGAAAAACTGCCCATGGAAAACAACCACAAAAGAAAAACCTAGGTAACTAAAGCATGCATGCATTTTATTTTTAAATTCCTAAATAAATAAAGAAGGAAAGAACTAGACAATAAAATATAATTAGGAAGAAATCTTGATAGACTTAGAACACTGCCCAATAAAGCTTCAGGAGAACTTAAATACATAACTTTAATATCAAATGTGTTTTACTCTATTTTATCATTGCCATATAATTTATATAAGTGTGTATTTTTTTATTGTCATTATGTATTTTTTTATATATGTGTGTGGGTGTTATTAAACATATTTATTCTTAAATTACATGTACTTGCTTTATTTTCCTATCACCAAGCTACGACAGGGGGGAAATTGTAATTTTTGATTAAAGAGTAAGGCTAATTTTAAAAGGCATTTGTGTGCTGCTTGTTTGTGAGAATCTCCCAATTATAAAAATAAATAAATAGTAAGTGCTGGACATTTGTTAAATTTCTTGGAAATAGTTTGCTTTGTTCAGCAGCCGAGGGTCTTGATCAGGAAAAATAACACCAAGATAATATATACGTATTGCCTCAGGGTTCGATCAAGGGTACAGATATGAAGTTAAATTTGTATCTGTATTAGCTCTCTGCTTGCATTGTAACAGCGTTGGTTAAATAATTAATTAATGATTGAAAAATCCGTAGTAAACCAAACTAAATAAACAATATCTATTACAGTTGGAAGCTAAGCTGGGATATTTCAGCCATAGTCAAATTGATAAAGAAATAAATAAATAAAAGGAAGAATAATAGTTGTAAAAACAAATGTATAAAAAAATAAAAGTATAATAAAATAACCATATAAAATAGAAATAAAATTTATAAAATCAATCCACCAGATAAACCATTTCTGTAACTATATATATATATATATATTGTACCGGGTCGAACCGCTGAAACCACCTACTTATACAGATATATAAGTTTTGGCCGGTTTCAAACTCCTTCATAATACATTTATAATATTATAAAGGTTATGTGAACGAACCGGCACGTTCGAGCAAAATGGGAGATCTTATTAATAGCTTTAACTATCAACAATGGCCCATCTCGGCTGCTAGATTCAAACCCCTACTATCCAAATACTTTATTTGTTTTGGGGTAAACCCCGGGGCGCCAGCTAGTCTAAAGACTAACATATTCGGGTAGTAGGCTCATAATCCAGCACTCGAAACAATTCCCTTAACTAGCCCAGTCTAATTTTAATCAATAATAAAATATTGGTAAGAAGAGATTGATAAAAAGAATTGACCGACAGATAAAGTTTAAATTTAAAGACAATTTATTTTAATCAACATTACTTAAGTTTAAAGATAATTTACTAACTAACATAAACGCATTATAAACATTTTATAAATCCAATTTTAACACACGCACATTTTTTAAATTAACATATGATAGTATATTTCATGAAAAAAGCAAAAATAATCTTAGACATTCTAAATTATCTCACATTCACAAACATAATAATAAAGCATTAATAACCTTTGAAACTCACGCACACATATCAATAGTTCATTTTATGTATGATAGAGTTCGTATAATTTTAATCTTGAATATTTACGGATTACAGTGGTGACTACTACGTGTAAATGATAATAATAAAACATATACCTAGGATTTTTTTTTCTTGTCGTTGGCTACTTCTGCTGCTTCTGATTGATTATATCTAACCGGTTAGATTTTGTTTATTGAAGAGAATTTATGGTAATTCGTTGGTTTCTTCTTGGAGACAACTGCATGTTTTGACGGAGGGTTTCTGTGTTGTTATGCAGACATTATTTCTCAGGCAGGTTTTGATGATCTTATTGGACTAAAAAGGCTGGAGCACAAGCATATATTTCCAAAAGCTTTTCAGCACTGCATTTCTGTAAACTGACACTGTAAAACTAGATTGAAACTGCAAACTCAAAACTGAATGTCCGATAAAACAAAAAAAAGTCTATTTATACCTGCGAAGTGTTTTTGTTTTAATATCCTCTGGCAAATGTGCAATAGGTGTTGTCGAAATTCCTTGATAACTAATCCTATGACAACGTGTTTTTCGATTGATTGTTTGATTAGTAGTAGCTATTTTAAACATGTTGTTTTCATATCTTTAATTAGTAGTCCACCACTGTATTTTTAAATACATTTCATTTCAATATTTATTTATTTTTTTAATATTATTCTAATATGCATACTTTTGTTTACATTCGCAAGCACTAATATAATCTATTATAATAAACTGGAATGAAAAGAGATTTTTATATTTTTTTAAACTTTTAATTTATAATAATTTTAACTTTTATGAAACTCTTAGTTTGTTTTTTTTTTTGTTTTTTATAGGAAAACTTCCTCTCCCCTCTTTAAAGTAATTAATTGTAACTTTCAAATTCTTTTTTCCGAAAGATTTTGATAATAATTTTTATACAAAATTATTTTATATACATGTGCCAATTTGGCATTGGCACTATATATATATATATATATATATATATATTGGCATATATATATATATATATATATGACAATAGATGGCTTTCTACCAAAAACACCATCAGACATAGTTTTTTGTTTACATAAACATCAGAGCAAGCATTCACTATCTCTAACTTTAATTTCCACCTTCAGATCATGATTTCAAGCTATTTGCTATCATCAGTGAAGGACAGGAATAAGAAAATAGATCTAAACACAAACTCTGAGCGTTTATGAAACAGTTTCTATTCTGCTTGCAAGCGTGAATCTTTTATACATATAATGTCTTCAAACTCAGCATAGCAAGCCAGATAGCTACATGGATCTAATCTCAGTTCAGCATCACCACATAGTAAAAGCCTCTGCAATATATATCATTGCAAGAAAGACCTCAAAGATACATTTATGAAAAAAAAAAAACAAGTTAAAACTTGCTAACACTTGTATTTATGACAATAGATGGCATTCTACCAAAAATACCGTCAACCACAGTTTTTTGTTTACATAAACATCAGAGCAAGCATTCACTATCTCTAACTTTAATTTCCACCTTCAGATCATGATTTCAAGCTATTTGCTATTGTCAGTGAAGAACAGGAATAAGAAAATAGATCTAAACACAAACTCTGAGTGTTTATGAAACAGTTTCTATTCAGCTTGCAAGCATGAATCTTTTAGACACGTAATGTCTTCAAACTCAGCATAGCAAGCCATATAGCTACATGGGTCTGATCTCAGTTCAGCATCACCACATAGTAGAAGCCTCTGCAATATATATCATTGCAAGAAAGACCTCAAAGGTACATTTATGAATAACAAAAAAAACACAAGTTAAAACTTGCTAACACTTGTATTTATGATGGTGTTTTTGATAGAACACCATCTATTGTCATAAATACAATAATTTTTATAGTTTGATTTTATAAAAAGAAAAAAAAAACGTTATTATTAGTAAATATAATAAAATATTTTAGTTTTTTTTTTTTTTAAATTATAACTATTTTTGGGAAAAAAAGTGAACTGATATGTAAGACTGCCTGCTACTTTCATCGTATTTAGTTACAACGTTATTCTTATATGATACGAATTTGTGAATAAAGTATATATCAAATAATAATAAAAAGTCAAGTTTTTTTTTACATATATATATATAGTTGAAACCTTTTAACTCACATATACAGAAAGAGAGTTAATATTATTGTCCTACATCATTAAAATATTTTATTTGATAATAAGCAATAAATTACCAAGCGAAAGAAAATTCCAGAACATATCTTTTCTTATTGTATTTAGCTGAACAATTTTTAAAGATTTTTATTTTTCCAAAAAAAATTATTAAAAGCAGTTGTCTGAAAAATAAAAAAAAAAACTGTGACTAAATAAATCATTTTAATGCTGGAATTACCTAAATTTGTTTAATAATATAGTATTTTAATTGCAATAAATATTTTAGTATAAAAAATATAGAAGAATACTCCAGAAGTTAAAAATGAATGTACTAATTAATGATAATGAAACTGTTTTAGGAATGTGTTATAGATAGAAGAAAATGAATAGAACAGAGAACAAATGTGAACTGATTAATGTAAAGATAGAATATTACAAAAATAATAGATCGGGAAACAGTTATTAATTAAATGCCTTTAATAAAGGAATTTTGAGGAATGGAAAATTCCCGATAAGGGAACAATTATTCAGAAGAATATAAACACTCCGGATCATAGAGTTCAGTGCTCTTTTTTGCTCTTCTGTGTTGTGAAGTGCTGCTATTCGTCTCTATCGTCGGTAACAATTCACCATATACGAGGTAATAAACTCAGATATATCGGAATCTGAAGGTATAAAAATCCGATTATTATTTAAAGCTGATCGCCCTGAACTTATTTTGTTTTATGTAAGACTAAAGGGCTCTTAGGTTTTAACTTGGGGGACTTGTATAATTTAGCGTAGTTGTGGGAAATGAAAATCCATTGAATAAGTCAGTCATTGTCCGACAATATTGAAATAGTGTTTAATTACTTTTTATAACTGCGTGATATTTATTTAGTCTGTATATTAATTACATTTTAGCTTGTACATAGTCTATTTTTGCGTTCATATAATTTCTAATAAATCTTTTAATACTAAAGGTAGTTTTATTTATAAATTGTGGTGGTTTGCTCCTTCGAGAGTCGTGGATAAATACACCACAAATACAATTAAAGCAAAAAATAACTAAAATACAATACTATACTTTAAAGAATGTATATGTAATTAGGGGGCTATTAAAATTATATCTATTTGTACACTTTGCTTAAATGTGATGAAAATTGTTGATAAAATGCAAAAGGTTTAATATCTATGTCTTATAAAAAATTAGCTTTTTTATTGTCAAATTTAAAATATTTTTATTACATATTTTTTATTAGTGGTTAAGTGAATCTGTGAATGGTGATACCATAAATATAGTTAATCTCACTATATATATAACCCAATACTGTTTATGTTTAGAACAAATTTGTAGTTTTAAAAATAAAATAAATAATGGAAAATATTAAATGATTTTTATTCTATATATAATTTTTTATTTTTGAAAGTTTTTAAAAATATATACGTTCATTCAACTGGTTTTGTTTTATTTTCAAGCAATACCAAATAAATTAATTAACAAGTTTTATTGTTTCTGTAAAAAAACCGAAAGCCAAAAATGAAAAGATTGTAATCTGTTTGAAAATATTAAAATAATATATATATAGGAAATGTGTAAAATTAATATATTTTACAAGGAGATAATTTCAAAACAAATATGTTTGAAAATATTAAAATAGTTTATTAAAAAAAACTTTCAGAAAGAAATTAAATTAGCAACGATGAGCAGTCATAATTTTATATACAGTGAGAGAAGGCAAAAGTGTTTAAAGAAATTGTAAATAGATCTTAACTGTTACTATTGAACAATAGATAATGCAATTTCGTAATAAATTGAGTTGGAAAATACATTTTTGATTCCGCATAATGGTAAAAATTAATGTTGTTTATTGTGGAAACAGTGGAAAGATTTAAATGTTTTTTTAAAGAAATTATAGATAGACCTTAATTGGTCACTATTTGATCAGAGCAAACAGTTTTATACTGCACTGCTGGGTAATGCTGTAAAGTTAGACCTTGCGTTAGTTCTTAACTAAATGATTTGCCATAGCTTTAGCTATTTTATACATATAATTGATAGTTTACGTCACTTGACGTATTGACATGACAATACATTGTGATAATGATCAGCTTATACAAATTTTAAACTATAAGAGTTTTATTTCAACCATTCCCAGTTTACTAACATTCTTGACTTGAGATCAAGTTCAAAATTGGGGGGTGGTGGTGAAAAGAACTCGTTGCTAATTTTTCCACTCATGTCTAGACTACATATATAAAAAAGATTGTTTTCTCATCCCTGGTGTTCGCCACGGGATGGCGTTGATGCTAATCAAAAACATACATATAACAATTCCAGCCGGACCTAAATGATTGATTTGATCTAAAAAGATCCGATTTCTTAGATTTGTAATAAAATATTCTACTAACTAATACTATTATATGATGTTAGTTTTTTCATTTTTGTAAATGTTTATTAATCTTATCTTGTTTTTGAGTTTGTGTGTGTGTGTCTTTTTAAAGTTACAGTGTTTTTCTAACTTTTTTTGGGGGGCTTTATGTGTGTCTTTTTAAAGTTACGTTTTTTTTTTTTTTGCAAGAATAAATTTGAATTTGTATGTGGGTCTTTAAAGTTACGGGCTTTTTCTAATATTTTTTTTGGGACTTTATGTGTGTCTTTTTAAAGTTAGGGTACTTTTTTTTGCAAGTGTAAATCAATCATTTGATTCAAAAGCAAGACGTAATAAGTCAATGTTTATTAATCTTAGATTGTTTTTGGGTTTGTGTCTTTAAAGTTAAGGGTCTTTTTCTCATTTTTTTTTGGACTTTATGTGTGTCTTTTTTAAAAGTTATGGTATTTTTGGTCAAGAGTAAAAATCAATTATTTTTATTAAAAAAGCAATTTGTAATTCTAAATCAAAAGTAACGTCATTTATATACTACAATTTAGAATTGATACACGACTACTATTAGTAAGGACCGTTATTGAAAGATTCAATTCAAAAATGATACCCGACTAATTTCCGTTTTCTTTTTTTTTTGGGGGGGGGGGGCAGTAATGAATCAGAAAGTGGGTTATTTTTGTTAACTCTGTCTATATAAAAAAGGTACTGTTATTGAAATACTAAATTTAAAAATGATAGCCAACTAATTTGCGTTTCTTTTGACAGCAATTAATCAGAAAGTGGGTTTCTTTTTTTTTTTTTTTGGTAAATCTTGTGTATGTATAAAAAAAAAATACCGTAATTCAAATAATCTATTGAAAAAAAACCAAACCCCGTTGAATTTGCTTTCTTTTTTTTTAAGACAGTAATTAATCAGGAACTGGGTTGTTTTTGTTAGTGTGTAGATATAAAAACTAATCTTATTTTGAAATAATAAATGTAACAAAAAAATAATAATAATAATACCCGACCAATTTTCTTTTTTGGACAAGTAATTCCTAATAATTAGACACTGGGTTGTTTTTATTTGTGCGTATATAAATATAGCAAAAGTAACTTGTTACGGATGAATTCTCGCGAAAATGGTATTTTTTGCATGATCATTAAATATTTTTTCCGTTCCGCACCATTAAAAGTAATTTTTGAGGGTTACCCATTCGTAATGGAATCTTCAGGACATTATTATTAAACATACAACAGTAAAGTAAGTTACAACACATTAAAAAAATTAGACATCTTGTCAAATTTTAAAAAAGCTATGACTGCTTCAAGTACACACACTCTCACACGAAACTACAGAGAAAATAGATATTCTACTATTACGAGAAAATGATAAACAAAATCAACTACTACGGCAGCCAATCAAGGCATTTCTTTCTCTTTGCTTTTAGCATAGAAAAAAAGCCATAACCGGCAGTAGTCAGGAACTCTTTCTGTGTTTTATCATAGAAAGAAGTCTCATTTGTGTTGGCTTCTGTGGCCGACACCGCCTCGGTCCAGAGTAATGTGAGGACTCATTTCTGCGTTTATAACGTAAAAAATTTCTCTTTTGTTGGGTGAAGGCCGGTGAAACGGTATATTTCTAGGAATTGACCTAGAAATAGCGACATCTCGAGGCGAACACCAGGGATGAGAAAACAACCCAAAAAAATTTCACCAGGTTGTACATCAAAATCTGATCATTGCATTTTTCATTATCAACCCCTCCCCCCCATAAATAATATTTGAAGTTTCTTTTCAAAATAAATTATTTTACTTTAATATTTCCAAATGCACATATTATTTAGTTATTTATCAGCTTATTAAAAAGAAGCTTATTGCTCAGCTTATTCTGGTATACTTTTATATGTATATGGTAGAGCCTTCAATAGATAGAATATGTGGGCAAATGGCACCTATTCAACTTTGATTGTTAGTTTTAATTTTTAAGAGAATTTGGTGTTCGAATGAGTAAAGGAATTATGAAAAATAGTGATATGGAAGTGATGGATACAGTAGAACAGCAAACTGTGCTAGGAGGTCTAAAGCCCATAGGGGAAAATGACATAAGTAGTCAAAGAATAGGACCTGAAAAATTATATGTCTACTTCTGTTTATTAATTAAATAAGTATTAATATACTTGTTTACAAACAATGAGGATTGCCAATTTCTCTACAAGCTTTTTGATAAATGCTTAGCCAGAGCCAGCACTTAAAATATCTCTGTCAGGAACACCTTACCAAACGTCTGGCCATGGTTTCATGCTTTGGTACTCCTCAGAGAGGTGTCAGGCTAGGTTCAGACACTAGATCTAAAAATGCCAACCCAAAGCCAAGCACTTATTTAAAAGTTATCTATTGAGTGGAAAATCTGAAATTTTCAGACATCTACATGTCTTCAAACCCAGCTATCCTACTCAAATAGCTATATGGCACTGATCCACTCAATAGATAACTTTTAAATAAGTGCTTGGCTTTGGGTTGGCATTTTTAGATCTAGTGTCGAAACCTAGCCTGACACCTCTCTGAGGAGTGCCAAAGCACGAAACCATGGTCAGAGGTTTGGGAAGGGGTTCCTGACAGAGATAGTTTAAGGTGCTGGCTCTGGCTCATGTGATCTATGACTTATTTTGACTATTTATACTTGTTTACATAAAAGTATTATTATTATATGTGTATAATATTGTAATTGATTAAAAAGTCATTTTGGAGTACCTCATATCAAAACAGTAATAAAAATTATATGACTATTAAGTATTGTTATTATAAGAAAATAATTTCAGTTTGTCTACGTCCGTTTTGATTTATTTTTTTAAATTATTAGGATGTATTTACAAATCTGATACAGAGTGATTATAATGTCATTTGTTATTTTAAATTAAATCAACTAATATTCCTGTATGATCTAATGATTGATTTGTGTGTATTTTTATTATAGTAATAAGTAGTTTTTGTGGGTTTAGATATGTTTTGATATATTTTTTGAGTTATAAGAATACATTGATAAACGATATTTGTCAAAAGAATAAATATTTTAAATAAAATCACTCGAAACAATTATAAATATATATCGATGTTAATACTGTGAAAAAAAAAAAAAGAAATCGATGCCATTTGTCCAATTACTTAATGTTTTTGTAATAATTGAAATACAAGCTTATTATATATCTGTATCAATATATGTAATATATCATCATCATCATCAACCATTATCAATCCACTGCAGGATGAAGGTCTCTCCAAGTTTAATCCATCTTTTCCGATCTTTAGCTTCCCTTCTCCACATCACCCATGCACACTTTTTTATTTCATTCATCCATCTCACATGTGGTCTCTTTCTGGGTCTTTTACAATATCTTGGAATCAAGTTTAAGATTTCAATTGTCAATGTATTATCATCTTTTCTAGCAATATGTGCAGCCCATCTCCAGTCTTTTAATTTTTTTAATGAGGTCAGTAACCCCTGTTTGTTCTCTTACCCATACATTGCGTTTTCGATCTCTGCTTGTTATTCCCAACATGCATCTCTTCATACTTCTTTGAGTGGTCTGGAATCTCTGTATTGCTCTTCTATTAAGTGTCCAAGTCTCAGATCCATAAGTAAGAACTTGTAAAAAACATTTGTTAAAAACCTACCTTTTCAAACACATAGGCATATTTCCTTTTAGTATCAAGTTATTTCTACCAAAAGCATTCCAACCAAGTTTAATTCTGAGTAATTTCCCCCATTATGTTTCCATTTGTATTAGTAATCTGACCAAGGTATTTGTAACTGTTAACTTCTTCTAATTCATCATAATCAATCTTTATTTTCATATTTTGAGCAAATCGATTAAACATCACTTTAGTCTTTTTAACATTTATCTTTAGTCCTACTTTCCTACTTTCATCTGATAACTCCTGCAACATTTCCTGAAGCTCTGAAGCATTATTTGCAAAAACAACTATATCATCTGCAAAATCTAAAGGACTTAAACAATCTCCATTTACTTACACTCCTTTAGTTTCCTATTTTAATCCACAAAATACTTCTTGCAACACTGCTTTAAAAAGTTTTGGAGATATGGAGTCATCTTGTCTTACACCTTTCTCAATGTTGACTTTCCCAGTATCATTATGTAATCTAATTGTTGCAATTGCATTTTTATAAATATTCTTTAAAATATGATAATGTACAAATCCATAACATAATGGCAACTCATATTCATGTTCTTTCTATAACTTCTCTCAATAACTGGATATGATCTGTATTAAAACCATTTTTAAGTCCAGCTTGTTCCCTTGGTTCGTGGAAATCCAATGTTCTTTGTAGACGAGTTATAATTATCTTGGTAAAAATTTTGTATAAAACTGATAAAAGGATGATAGGTCTGTAATTTCAAATATCTTCTTTATCACCGTTTTTAAATATTAATATTATTACTACATTCTTCCAATCATCTGGTACATCTTTATTATTTAGACATTTGGTATATAACTTTGCTAAAAAAATTTCAATTTCTTCACCTATTTCTTATATCATTTTCAACTCTTTTCCGTACCATTTTACAAAATTCGAGATATTCAATCCTTTTTAATGCATCGTTTTTTATATCTTCATATTCTTTCTTTTCTTCATAAATTCTCTAGTCTCAGTGGAAATTTTATTGGTCAATTGCTGCTTTTTTCTAACAGCTATCTTTGTTGCAATTTTTAAAAGTGTATCAGTTATTTTCATATTAATTTCATTCAAATCTGAATCATGTTCAAAATCTACTAACACCTGAAACCGATTTGTAAGTTCTAATTTAAATTCATTAGAATGTTTCTGAAGATTAGGAATATCATCTGTAAAAATTGTATTTCTTAATAATTTTTGTCTTGCTAGTTTTGCATTAACATGTATCGTACATCTTACTAATCGATGATCACTTCCTGTGTTAAATTTATTAAGAGCATTACAATCTTGAAATATGTATTTTCTGTTACTCAAAATATAATTCAATTCTGCTGAACTTTCATTGCGATGCTTCCATGTCCATGTCCTTTTAACATTTTTCTCAAAAAAAGAATTTATAGTATAAAGGGTACTTACGGATAATTTGCCTGATGATGTATTACCCTGAAGGCATACCGGTCTAATGTTGCGATTTTTAAGATAACGTCTCCAAGTGATCTGCAGACACATCTACTCGATAAGATGTGCCCGCATATCACGTGAACACGTCACGTTAAAAAGCGCAACATTAAACCGGTATACCTTCAGGGTAATACGTCATCGGTTGAGCATGTGATAAAAAACAAAAGGAACACCAGCATGCTTCTTCTTGGTCCTGGAAAAAAATACAAAAAAAAAAAATTTGTGAAAATTTAATACGGTGAATACAAATATAGTAACACAAAATTATTTAAAATGTACCCAACAAATTAGTGAAAATTTACATGCATGAAATACAAAATAAGGTCAATACAAAATAAAAAAATTAATTATTGAAAATGTGCCATTAATGGCGATCATTCGCTAATTTTAAAAGCGTACTGTATAGCCGATGAATTTACGAAAAATAATTTGATATTTGTAGAAATATTAACCCAAAAATACAAAACCCAACAAATTAGTGAAAATTTACATGCATGAAATACAAAATAAGGTCAATACAAAATAAAAAAACAAAAAATTATTGAAAATGTGCCGTTAATGGCGATCACAGCGCGTAGCGCTGGAGTTGTTGGGGGGGGGGGCCCTGGGTGTTTTTGCCAAGCGAAGCTTGTAGTACAAGATATAAAATACAAAATATAGCCAATGAATTTACGAAAAATAATTTGATATTTGTAGAAAAAAACCCAACAAATTAGTGAAAATTTACATGCATGAAATACAAAATAAGGTCAATACAAAATAAAAAAATAAATTATTGAAAATGTGCCATTAATGGCGATCATTCGCTAATTTTAAAAGCGTACTGTATAGCCGATGAATTTACGAAAAATAATTTGATATTTGTAGAAATATTAACCCAAAAATACAAAACCCAACAAATTAGTGAAAATTTACATGCATGAAATACAAAATAAGGTCAATACAAAATAAAAAAACAAAAAATTATTGAAAATGTGCCGTTAATGGCGATCACAGCGCGTAGCGCTGGAGTTGTTGGGGGGGGGCCCTGGGTGTTTTTGCCAAGCGAAGCTTGTAGTACAAGATATAAAATACAAAATATAGCCAATGAATTTACGAAAAATAATTTGATATTAAAAAAACCCAACAAATTAGTGAAAATTTACATGCATGAAATACAAAATAAGGTCAATACAAAATAAAAAAATAAATTATTGAAAATGTGCCATTAATGGCGATCATTCGCTAATTTTAAAAGCGTACTGTATAGCCGATGAATTTACGAAAAATAATTTGATATTTGTAGAAATATTAACCCAAAAATACAAAACCCAACAAATTAGTGAAAATTTACATGCATGAAATACAAAATAAGGTCAATACAAAATAAAAAAACAAAAAATTATTGAAAATGTGCCGTTAATGGCGATCACAGCGCGTAGCGCTGGAGTTGTTGGGGGGGGGGCCCTGGGTGTTTTTGCCAAGCGAAGCTTGTAGTACAAGATATAAAATACAAAATATAGCCAATGAATTTACGAAAAATAATTTGATATTAAAAAAACCCAACAAATTAGTGAAAATTTACATGCATGAAATACAAAATAAGGTCAATTTAAAATAAAAAAATAAATTATTGAAAATGTGCCATTAATGGCGATCATTCGCTAATTTTAAAAGCGTACTGTATAGCCGATGAATTTACGAAAAATAATTTGATATTTGTAGAAATATTAACCCAAAAATACAAAACCCAACAAATTAGTGAAAATTTACATGCATGAAATACAAAATAAGGTCAATACAAAATATAGAAACAAAAAATTAGTGAAAATGTGCCGTTAATGGCGATCACATAAAAATGTGCCATTAATCGCGATCACATGCCCTACTTTTACATACATTGGCTAATGAATTTACGAAAAATAATTTGATATTTGTAGAAATATTAACCCAAAAATTATTTACAAATTAAATGTAATTAAGTGGAAGTTTGATAATTGAAGAAATATATAAAAAAATTTTTTTTGTAAATTTAAAAAAAAATAAAAAGTTAATGCGAATCTACCATTAATCGCCATCTTGTATAAAATGTGGTGTAACACGACGTAGTTTCTACAAGCATTTGGTAATTTTAAAAACGGACTGTATATTGGTAATTTTATTAAAAAAATTATTGAAAATTATTTACAAATTCATTGAAGAAATATTAACAAAAATTGTTTGTACATTTAAAATAAAGATTTAATGCGAATATGGCATTAATGGTGACGTTACTTTTACATGCATTTGGATTACTTATTGTCTATATTCAATAATATAATTAATTCTAAAATTATAATTATTATAAAAAAAAATTAAAATTACTTACAAATAGCGTTAACTGTGGAGGACTGAATTGGGATATATGTTCTAAAATTGCAGCGCTTTGTACGACTGCCTCCACATAAACTCGCTCAAATATGAGTCCAGGTGCTGACGTGCTGAAAAAAAATCACTGTTATCAAGTGGATAGCAAAATCACAATAGATAGAAAAATCAAAAAATTTCCAAAATCTCTCTCCGAATTTTAAATCTCGCGGTTAAAAAAAAAAAAAAAATTGACTCTCTGATGGATTAATCACGCCAGTCACTTCGTTGCCATGACAACGTTGTCATACAAAGATCGTCGATGCCTACCGGAAGGGAAACCGGTGGGTCAAATACGTCATCAGGCAAATTATCCGTAAGTACCGT
>JAQFVV010002339.1:0-28539 GCA_028023455.1 Epiperipatus broadwayi | reverse complement strand
TCAGAATCTGTAAAGTATAAACTTTTGCTAATTGAACTTTCTTTTAAATAATTACCGTATAACATTAATAAGTAATCAATCCAAAAAAAAAAAAAAAGTAATATAAATGAATGTACTCTTATCTGACCAAGAATAGAACTCTAAATCAATTATAAATATTTGTTTTTATATACGTTTCTGCTATTTCAATCATTTCCATTTTTTAAATTTAATTATTTATGTTTGTGTTTAACTAGGTTATTTATTTCTATCTGTTAAATAAAATGTATTAA
Organism: Epiperipatus broadwayi; assembly: GCA_028023455.1. Taxonomy (NCBI): domain Eukaryota; kingdom Metazoa; phylum Onychophora; class Udeonychophora; order Euonychophora; family Peripatidae; genus Epiperipatus; species Epiperipatus broadwayi. The sequence goes on along the minus strand of JAQFVV010002339.1, from coordinate 28,267 downwards.
ATTAAAGTTGGGTGTAGATAGCTGCATGGATAAAGAGTAATAACTTTAAATTCGTTTATGTTTAATTTAAAGGATTTTAGTGTCGGGCTATTTGTTTAGTAGTTAGGGCAATGCTTGTGGAAGGATATATGGGTGTTTATATTAATGTAATGTGAAGCGTGTTTAGCATACAGGGGGCAACGTGCCCAACTGAATGCATGACCCCAAAGAGGCAGTCATATCGTTGGAAATGGTGGCAGATGTATTTCCTGCGCCATTGACCCCTCCTAGCTCTAAGGACAGGGATTTATAAGACGGCAGAAAGGACCGCTTTCCCCATACGTAGCACTCTTTAAAAAAAATTTATATACATGATTCCTTAGTCAGACAGAGGCACTTTCCTGATCTAGACCTGGATCATTTCCTTCAAATAATATCACGTTGCCAGATGCACATTATTTTATGCTAGCATCTTCGTATTGCATTGATTGCTACTATATCTGGAAGCAGGCATTGGGTTGACTACAAACTTTTAGTCTGGGATTGAATGAATATTTTGATAAGTTTTAAGTGAAAAAAAAAAACTATGTAGACTATCTATGCTCGACATGCTAAAGTAAAATATAATTTAAATATCCATCTGTGCAATCTATTTAAAATAGTAATTTAAATTTAAAAAAAAAATATTAATGTTAAAATCTAAAAATAAATTTATTCCTCAATTTTAAATGTGCGTTAATAAAAATCTATTTGTGTGTTAATTTACTGGCAGTGGCTTATTTTATTTTATTGTTATAAATGTTTAATATATATACTTTGAGATTAGAAATCTATTGAAACCTCATAAATGTTTAAAATCTCTGCTACTCTATGAGCTAGTGACTAGGGCTGACGGCCGTGATCTTAACAGCACGTATCTGTCGACTTTATAAATTTTCTAGGTTCAAAGTAGCCTAGTGGCGCTCTGTCGGCAGATGCGGGGGTAAGACTGGAAACGTCATCATCATCCCCGACCGTTAAAATATATAAGAATAAGAAAACGAATATCTGATATTTAGTTTAAAAGAGTGTATAAAATAGAAAGAACAAATGAATACTTGATGGCAAATATAAAATGAATATAAAAGAAAAAGTGAATAAATATCTGATAAATTAGAGATAGTTAAAAAATATAAATAGTGAATAAATACTCTGAGCTAAATATTAAAAAAGTGATATAGATGACAAATTTATATAGCTTTCAAAAGGAATTAATGTTTTATTTAGCTGGTCTTCTGCATTTAAAAATTTCCAACTATCTAAAAAGGAAGTTATTTTATATCACACCATATTAATGTAGCTTCTTATCATTCAAAAAATAACTGAATGTTTAGCATATATAACAACTACTTTGAATTTTTTTTTTTAATTTGTTGCACATTTTAAATTATATAATTGTCTTCCAAAAAAAACTTTCCTCTAGCTGTCTTCCACAAAAAGATAGTAAAAGAATTATTAATTACTTATTTGCCTAGCAATGATGTTTTAAGTTTTTGTTTTTATTTTTATTTTTCTAACTTAAAGTAACTAGATATTATTTAAAACAACCAAGTTTGAATAGTTGATTGAGTTGGATATGGACATAATATTTGAGGGGGGCTATTAGCATGTTTAGAATATGAAAAATGTTATCAAGTTTTACTTGGCTGAATTTATCTTTGAGATCATAGGCATGTAAATATAAACATAATTTTTATTTGTCTATAACATATATTATTTATCCCTTTTTAAAAAAAAAACCTATTATAACTCAATCATTGAAATGTAATAAATTAATGGTAATATTTGCTTCATATAGAAGAGAAAATATTTAAACATTACTTATAACTTTAATATGTTTTTGGTACTGAATTCTCTTGTCAAAGGCAACTGTATGTAATTGCTAGTTAAATAACACTAATTTAGAAAACATAGAAAATAAGAAAAAGAGATTGAAATGTTAATTTATAAATTATGTAAAATGGGGAAGTATTTCTACTTAAGATGAATATAAACAATGGCAATCTTCTCTTATTCTAGTTCCATCTGTTATGGGAAAAAATATGCATGCCTACAATTAGAATAGAAGTTGCTAAAGTATTAATTAATCACTGGTGTTATATCTACTATAAAAGAAAGATAATCTGAGTTCAAAACTTAGAATATTTTGGAATTTCAAAGTATTAACTTGATAATAAAAAAGAAATTAAAGGTACCTATCAGATGCATAACTGTAAGAATTCCAGCATTTAATTCCCAAATTTCCTTTGGTAAAAACAAAAGCGTGAAACAGTTTGGGTTTGGGGATTAAATAGTAGTAGCATCTGGGTAATCCCACTGGTTATGGTTCTGCATGCTTTGATGCATTAGTAGAATGGCAGACTCTGGAGTTTAAAGTCCATGGATTGCATCCATATTACTCACTTCTGATGCTTGGACTTCTTTTAAACTTTTGAACAATAAAACCATTTGATTATATATTTATAGCATTGATTATTCATGTTTAAATAGAGTAGAGAATGAGAAAAGCTTTTGTTTTATCTTAATTCCACTATAGTATATTTTTACTTTTTACTAAATCATTTTTTCTATATATTTTAATGTAGTAATTGTTTTAATAATTTTCATTTTATGTTTTTTTAAATTCTCTGCTAAACTTGTGAACAAGTGACATTAGAATACTTGATCATCATTGGCTATTAATTCAAATATTTGATACTGTATAAATTATTTTAATAAATGCAGCAAATATATCCAATGATCTAATATATATATATATTTCTGGCTATTTGATCATACAGTTTGTTTAGATATCTGATTTGAATCTTATATAACCTTTTGCTTTTTAAAAAAGATTTTTACTCATATTGATTAATTTAGGCTGATGAATGTGGAAACAAAGATGAGCAGAAGCGGCTGGCTGATGAACTTCATTGTAGGATATTTAAATTAACACAGAAGAAAGAAAAGTGGTTAAGGGTAAGTTATTCTTTATTTTAATATTTGATAAATTTTACAGGTGCTGTGTTTTTAGATTGTAACAAACTATAGAAAGTAATCATCCTTTTTTCACAAGCACCGAAAATGGTGCTTAATCTGCAAGGATACTTTTGCCCCAGCCATAAGATAAAGTTTAAGGAAATAGGAGTGATCCTCTTATTTTCTTAAAGTCACTATCTTGTGGCTGGAGCAAATGTATTCTTGCAGATTGAGCACCAGTATTTAAAGTCTTCATTTTAATCTAATTTAAATATTAATAATGTTTAAACAACAGTCATAATTGCAATTTAATGAGAATCAGATTTTTTTTCTATCAAAATATTTATTTCATGTTTTTTTACAATTGTGAAATAATATAAATACTATATTTTAGTTGTTTTTTAGATATATTTTAAATAAATAATCGATAATGCAAGTCATATATAACGTGACATTGCTTTTATGAGCTTGTATTTACAAATATGTAATATAGAGAGCATACCAATAGCTCAACCAAGCTCTTAATTGATAAGTGCAATAAGAGACAATATTTAAAATCTCTATCCAGAACATTCCTATCCCCAGACCAATTGGTTTCGAGCTTTTGGCTCACTTCAGTGAGGAGCTAGAATATTCAGACACTAGATCTCAAATATTATCTCAAAACCCAGCACTTATTTAATATGTAATATATATGTAGAAACTCTGAAATTTTTGGACATGAAAATGTCTTTAACTCCAGCAATCTAACTTAAATTAGCTATATGGGACAGACCCAAATTCAGATCTACCATATATTAATAGCCTCAGCATTGCCAAAGCCTTAAAGATAAAATTACAATAATTAATAAAGCAAGTCATATATAATGTGACATTGTTTTTATGAACTTGTAATTACAAATATGTAATATATAGAGCATACCAATAACTCAAACAAGTTCATAAAAGCAATAATACGCTATATATGACTTGCTTTATTGATTATTATAATTTTACCTTCAAGGCTTTGGCAATGCTAAGACTATTAATATATGATAGATTTGAATTTGGTTTAGTCCCATATAGCTATTTAAATTAGATAACTGGAGTTAAAGACATTTTCATGTCCCAAAATTTCAGTTTCTACTAAATATTACATACTAAGTAAATGCTGGGTTTTGAGTTGATGTTTTAGATCTAGTGTCTGAATATTCTAGCTTCTCACTGAAGTGACAAAAGCTTGAAACCAATTGGTCTGGGGATAGGTATGTTCTGGATAGAGATTTTAAATATTTTCTTTTATTGCACTTATCAATTAAGAGCTTGTATAAGCTATTGGTACGCTCTCTATATTACATATTTTAAATAAAATATTTAATCTCAATTTAAGATTCTAATTGGTCTAAAATTTTCTAAAAATTTTAAATGTAGAAAAGTCATTAATTTATTTGAGAAAATGCTTTTTTATTAAAAAAATTCAAGTGACACTAAAGGATATAATCATAGTAGATACAAAATTTTACAGAAAGATCTCTCACAGGATTAATATCTCTCACTTTATTTAATGTGATCTTGATACAATGCTTGAAATTCATTTACAAAATTCTTTCAATAAGGATATGAGAAAATAGTAATCTTTTTCACAAACTGGGCTCTTATTTATAATCCAATGAAAACAATATGGTCTAACTTTTATCTAAGCAGCAGAGAATCATCGTGTAATCTGAATATAACATTTTCCAACAATAAACTGAAACACAATTTTCCCTCGTGATTTAGGAATAACTAATTTTTCTCATTTAGATAAGGTTAGATCAAAATTACTTTTAGGAATAATTTTGGAACGCTATCTAGGACCATTTGTGATTGTAATGCAAATACTTTACAGACAATTTTCTTAGCATTAACATTCTGCTGGTAAATACTATTGCCTACTTGGAGAAAAAGTCCCACATTAAACTTCTGGCTAATAAATATATTACTCCCACAGAAATATTACTGATTCACTCAAATCTTTTTTCCAGTGTTTTCTTGTTCTTTCACATATTTCTCCAACAGTCATCAAAATGGAAATTACTTTACAGAAAATGTATAAAAAGTCATTAAGCAGATTGGGCTTATCAATAACTCAAGATATAGTTTCATCATCTAAGATTCAAATTAAGATCTCTCTTTTGATTGTTGAATCAAGAATGTACCAAGAATTATAGCATCAAAAAATAGAATTCTTATGATATTCAAACAATTTTTTTTTTTGATCCAACAAATCCAGCTGGATATGATTTTCTTAGATGCAATTGGAGTTTCATCAACAGATTTAGGACACCCACTTGCTTCATAAATGAAATTTATTAGCGTATGGAAATACAAATTATGAACCACATCGTTAATGTCTATAGGATTTGACTTAATAAAGCTATTGGAAAATGTATCTTCTGGTTGGACTTTTGATATTTTGTTAATAGTTAAGCTATCAAAAAAAAAATTCATATGCTAAATAAATAATAAAATATTTTATTTTTGAAAATGTTTCTAATGATAAAATGAACATGGCAACTATTTGCCGGTATTAAAATGCAAGTCAAACAATCAATTTTTACTGCTTAAAATTATTTATTTAATTATTATTGATTCTTAATATTTGTAAAAAGATAAGTATTAAGAGAAATAATATTAACAGTTAAGAAAAATTTCAAAAATTTAAATATAGAAAATACAAAAAAATCATACAGAGCTCAAAAAAATGGCTGAAGAAAATTATTGTATAAGATGACTTGAATAGTAGTAACATTATTGTTTGTTGTTATAGACTTCTGAGGAAAAAACTGAAGTCCTCAACAAAAGGTAAAAACTAAAAGAGAGGTGCTTGTCTTATAGATAAAGACGCCGTTTGATGGTGCCGTTTTCACGCTAAAACTATGAAATATGAACATTCCCAGGCCATTGATTTTAATCATTTTGATGTATTTTTTTGTAATGCGAAAATAAAAACAAAACAAAATCGTCTTTTTTAAATATTATTTTTTATTAATGTATACAAATTAAATGATAATAATAAATGTAAAATAAAATAAACAAATTACAATTTGATTCGTGTTTTTTATTTTGCTTTATTAGAAAAATCAATTTTCTATCAGATATTTTTTTACTGGGGTTACGGCTTTACCGCTATTTTTACTTCAAATAGAATGACAACAAAAAGTAAAAGTTGTTAGGGTTAGGTTTAGGGTTAGTGTTCTGTTGTTTGTAATGCTAAAATAAAAAATATCAAAATCATATTTTTGTAAATATTTTTTTTTAGTAACATCTATAAAATAAATGACAACAATAAACGTAAACTATATTCAACAAAATATAACCGTAGTCAGAGAAAAGAAAGTAAAACTTTTTTAAACAACAACGAACACACATATATATAAAATGTCTTCTTTACTTATTAACCATGTTTATAATATATGCTTTTTATGAAATTTACAAAAAAACGTGCATAATTGTACTTTTCTTACTGGATATTTTTGTGTTACCACTCTTTTTTACTTCAAAAATATACACACGGTAGAATCTTGTTTGTCTCGTGGAATGTTACGAACAGTACGTTACTTGACGCGTTACCTAATTCCAACTCACTTTACACATATATCTTGTCAACATTTTCCCAATTAAAACTTCAATACAGTACGGTGTAAAAAGTCTGATAATTATTACTTTACAAAATCTGAACATTTCAATACTTTAAAATGAAAAAAATCTAATGAAAACAACATTTCCATCCAATTCAAATACACACACCCTCTCACCAAGCCGTAACCATTTTATAAACTGTGCGAATTCGGAAAATGTATTTGCTGCGATGCGACATACATGCTGTACTGTGACGCGACATAGCGGCCTGCAATCTGTAGCACAACAAAAAAGTTGTATTATAGAAAACGAGGGTTTGAACGTGTCGGCCGCGGAAACGGCATTTTTATGTGTTTTAGTGCGAAAATGGCGCCATCGAGCGGCATCTTTAGCTATAAGACGAGAACCAAAAGAGTTAATTTAAATATGATATAAGTCTTATATTTGAAAATATAATAATAAAATTAATAACAAATTTGAATTAAGAACAAATATTGTATGTAATGGTACACAAGAACATCTTCATTCTACAATAGCATTGTTGTTAGAATAAAATTTAAGTTTTTAAGTAAATTTAAAATTAACATGTTTCAGAAAAATATGCTGATGATTAAAAAAAACTAAAAATATTCATTCAAAATCATTTTTCCTTTTACTATAATAAAAAAGAAATGCCATCAAATGAAATAAATATTATATACAAAAAACAAAACTTACACGCAATTTGTAAAAATTAGATTGTGATTAGATATATCTTAGACAAGCAGATTTATAAGACAAATTATTGAATATTATTTTATAATGGCTATTTTTAAATATTAGCCCAAACAGGCTGGTCATATTTATAAATTAATATATATATTTTTTTTTGTTTCAGAATGCAAAACGATATTGTCGGCACAGAAGAGCTCTTGCTAAGAGTGATCTAGATGTATGAATCAAAATTAATATTTTTAAAATTTACAATTTATTAGAATCTTATTAATGTTATATATTTATCATTACCTAATTCTAGGTTATTATTAAAGATCTTTTATAAAATGTATTATTAAATAGTGAATTATTTAAATATAATGGTATTGAAAAAATATTTATGATTTCAAACATTTAATATAAGTTATTATTAAGAAATATCATAATTGTAATAAATATTTAAATATTTTAATTATATAAGTTTTGTAGAACAGCATTATGGTTATATATATGAAAAATGAAATAATAAAACAAATATACTTTGTGTATAATATTTTGAATAGTAAATTCTTTTTTTATGAAAATGCAAATTGAAAAAGATGATCATCATGTATAAAGGAGAATAGATCATAGAACGGTAATGTCTGTAAATAATCTTTTTAAAAGATAAATGATTTAATTTTGTTAAAAATGAAATGATTATGTGACATTTTAATACATGAAATGATAGTTGGAACTGCAATTCAGTAATCTTTAGTAGCTTTTGAGTTTATTATTCCACTACTATGCCAAATTATACAGGAAAAATAATTGAATTGTTAGTTCCTTAGGAAGTCATGTGATGTTTGAGCTCCAGGAGTCATAAGTTGCGTCTGATCTGGGGATCTTTAGTTTTTGAGGCTGTTTGGAATTAACATATAATTTGAAAAATTTAATTAAAAAATATAGAAGAGAACTGAATTGTTCTTAGAATTCTTATTATGAAATAAGATGTTTATTTTAAATAAAACATTTTTTTTTTTTTTTAGCTTTATTTAAAAGTATGAAAGATGCCGTTCTTAAAAATGTTTTTTTTTATAGTTAATAAGTAGTAATTATAATTTCAATTTTTTCTTTTCAAAAAAAATAAGGGAAAATAACTAGTAATGAATTACAAGAAGTTAACAACTATATCGTGATTAGATTATTTAATACAAATGGAAAAATAATACATAAACGGAAAACCTTTGGAACATGTAACTTAAAATTAAAAGTAAATATGCTTACATAATTGAAAAGCAAGATTTTTATTACTTGTTTATATCATTTTCTTTATAAATCTGAAGCTTTCACACTTAATAAAAGAGCAATATAAATACTGTACTTAATGCCACACAATCAAGTTTGAAAGTAACAGAGAGATAGGAAATGAACTGCATGATGATAGAACAAAAGATATCATCGGTATTATTGAGTGAAATAAATTTAAATGTGACTGACTGGAACATGTTGATAGAAGAGATGACAATAAACAAAATTAAAATCTAAATCTCTCAAGAAATAAACCACATATAGAATAGAATATTTTATATCTCACTTTACTTTCAAATAATGGACTAGCTCAGATTCCATTGGATTAAGCATTCATTGCATAAACCTATGTGTATATAGCTAGCTAACACATAGCCAATGGCAAAAATGGGCCAATAGGCAGTCATGTTCATTGAATCCGAATGTTTTAATTAATGATGGGGATCTGGCAATAAATAATCTATCTTTTTGAAGATAGGGTCAGAGAACTACTGTCACAAAACTGAAAGACAGAATTCACATTCTTCATACATGTTCTGCAGAGAACTAATGAATGGAGAACATAAAGAAATTAAATATTGTAGATTATGTAAAAGGTGCACTAAATATACAAATAATTATACAAATTTATATTAACTTGTGTAAATTAATTATACCAAACATACTTTGTCTTGTGTGCATATGTATTTATTTAGCACAACCTCTTCATGATTCAATGATGAGTCATTCATTATGCTTTTATTCATGTTTAAACCCTCAGAATATAATGAATGAATTTAAGTATAAAGTACCCCCCTTACCTTTTTTATTTATATTTTATTCCATTAGAAAAAAACCTTACTTTTTTTTTTTTTTTCAAATGTAAAATTTATTAGCTAAAAACATCAACAAAAGCTATACTGTCTTGAGTTTTGACTTAAATACTGTTGCTAGACATTATTATCTCTTTCTATCAAGTGAAGCTGAGGAGTATTTACTTTTTTTAGGACAGGCTAACCCTGGCCCAGGATTCAATGTGTAATCTATTGGGTGCCAGAAGTCGGTCTCTGTCACGAAAACTTGTCAAAATCTAAGCACCTGAAGATATCTTACACCTGGTGAGCCAGAGCGCAAATGTGAGGAATATGGAGGTTCTGATGGTGGAAAAAACTCCTGTCTTAATAGCATTTTGGATACAGAGGCAGTATCTGTAGTCGAAGGACACCTGTTGGCAGATGTAAGATCTAAGTGAGCTGAAATAAGGACAGGAATACAAAAGATGAGTGATAGTTTTGTCTGCAGTTGAGCACAGTTAAATTTTCAAATCAAATGTCAGATAAATTAGAATATCTTAATAAAAAAAGTCTATCAATTTTTATGTAAAATGTTAAATCTGTTGAATATGAACTATGTACGTAAATTATTTTTTGCTTCACCTGTGGACTATAAATTATATTTAAAGCATTTTATTAGATAAATTATATTACTTATTTTATAGTTATAATTCTGTTTTAATATTCCAAATTTATTTCATAATCATGCTCAATATTCTATGACTGGTGGAGTAGAATCTATTTTCTTAAATAATTTGAAAGTTGTAAAATGTTAAAATAATTATTTTGAACTTTTAATAATAATCTATGATCAAAAGCAAGAATTAAGGATAAAATATCTGATTGTTTTTATGAAGCATCATATTCGGGAGTATTATTTGTGGAGCAGTGCTGCATTATCACAGTGTGTACTGTTTTTAATTAGTATTGTTGTGTATCTACAATCTTTTATTGATTAGAGGAAATAAAATAATTTGTCTTTGAATATTTCAACTTATTAATTCTGTTTGTTTGAAAAGAAAATTCAACTTTTTTCTATTCTTGTTTACATTGAGTTATTAGATTAAGCAAATATATTATCTTTTTTTAAACTATATACATAAGTGAATTGAATTGAGTCATTTTTATTATATAAATACTAAATAACTAAATGTGTGGTTTATATATGTAATAAGATAAGATATTTTAAGGTAATATCTCCACACTAAAACTCAGTATATATTTATTTATATTATTCTATTTATTTCTATACTTAGCGCTTTCGAAGGAATGATGCCTTCATTTTCAAAACTATAGATAGATCTTATCTTATTATATAAATACATGGAAGTCTTGATTCATCATGTCTTCATTCATCTTGGTTTTATGTGATCATGATTGAGCAATTGTTGAACCATGGGATAAAGTTTTTATACTTCATAAAATAGATGCCTCATCATGTAGAACATCATAAAACAAAGCTTTTATAATGCCTAAAGCTCATTAAAAAAATCATTATCATATGAAGAAAATTGTTTATTTTCATCTGCATTATAATGATTTGTCACAGAATTTGATCAAATATCAGATTGTTATTTGAAATGTAGACTACTATTACAGATTACTTAAATTATATACTGTATTTATATTTTAGTTATTCCTAATAATATATGCAATATGATGGACTTATATTCACTATTGCTTATTAACATTGATGAGCTTTGTAAATGAACCATAAAAGTCTCTGTAACTGCTTCTCAAATAATATTTATATTCTGATCATTCTAATTCAATGCTGCCATCTATTATAAGCTTGAGTAACTAATAGCTTTAAGTAGAAGTGTTTATTGCACATTCTTACTATTCTATTCTCAATTGGCCTTCATCAGTGTGAAATTTAGATTTGAATCTAGTGCTTCTGGAAATATAAATGGAATAGAAAAAATTAAAAAGACGTGAAATTTGAATATTCTATATTAAATTTAGCATTAAATGAATTATTGAAATGTTTTAGTTTTTATTATGTATCCTCTTTTGTAATTACACATTTTTTTTTATATACTATTGACTTCATATTTTTATCATTTTTATTATTTTATTAAAATAAAGTATAAAAATTTTAAATTATCAAAAATGGAAATTTAATCCATTATGCTATTATCTCATATAATTTTTAAATAAATAATATAAAATATCATTATATAACAACAATAATTCTATTTATTTATTATAACATTAATACAAAAAACTTTTTTCAGCAAATATTTTATACCCTTCTCAATGTGATTATAAACTATTTTAAAATTTTAATTTACATTGCATACATAGTAACATTATACAAAATGAATTAGAACTAACAATTCAAATATTTAAAAATATAATATATAAATGTAAAATTTTTATTTTTATAATAATTATACCAAATGTACCAAAAATACCAAATATATCTATTCCATAGATTTTTTTTTGCATATTTTGTATAATTGTTATATGTTCTTTAATTGATAAATTTTACTTTTGTATATTATATTTGTAAGTTTGTTTTGTTGTTTTTCCCCATTATTATTGGTTCTAATTAATTTTATATACAAAATACACAAAAAAATACAATTAATATTATTATTATAGAGTTTAAAATTTTACTTTGGTATATTCTATTTTTAAGTATTTGGATTGTACCCCCCCTCTCCCATTATTAATGATTCTAATTAATTTTTTAAAAGAAGTGATAGATGCTATGATTGCAATGCAAATTGAATCTTTAAAATAGTTTACAATCACATTGAGAAGGGCGTAAAGTATTTTCCAAAAAAAAAAAAAAAGCTTTTTGTAATATTGTTCTAATAAATAAATAGAAATATTGCTGTTATATAATGATATGTTATATTATTTATTTTAAAATTTTGAAATTATATACACAACAAAAAATGATTGATGGAACAGATTTTGCATGAAAGTTATCATAATTTTAACTAAATTCACTAATGATTGGTATTTTATTAAATTGGTTGTTATTATTATACCAGTAGGGATGCATTGATTTTGAATTGTATTTTTGATTATTTTATCCATTTAGAATTAAATTTTGAATATAATTTCTTTATTGATTTTAAAACTATTTAAATCCTTATTTTATTTGATGACATAAAATTATTTGATTAATTCCATAAATGAGTAATCTAAATAAAAGAGAAATAGAGACAGTTAATAATCTTCATTATATGTACAATATGATCTTCTATAATATTAATAAGCCAATATGCTAATACACATGCGCTTTGCAGATGTCACTATATAAATGAAAACTCCTACTTTTTCAAACACAAGATAAAGTCTTTAAGAAAATATAGACTTTATCTTGTGTTTGAAAAAGTAGGAGTATTCATTTATATAGTGACATCTGCAAAGCGCGTGTGTATTAGCTTATTGGCTTATTAATATTATAGATTATAAAAAAACATCACGCTATATAAAAAATAAATGTCTTGTTTAAATATGATCTTCATTATTTTTTTCTTATTACTATACACATATATTGTGTAACTGTCAGATTTGTACCTTCACGTAACAAAACACAGAATCCAGGCAAAATACCTTAAAGCCTATCGAAATGGGGTAGTGGGATTCCAGGTTCGATGAAGCTTTAACTTATTCACCAGTCCTCTATGGCTTAAAACCCTATGGAGGACATTTCTGAGGTTACACACAGATCTTGTTTTAATCTGCAAACCAGCTCCAAACCGGGAGAGACATGACCCAAAAATTAACTAAACAATGGCTAACTAAAGGCTTAAGATGGACCAATACATGCTAACTTAAGGGTAAATTAACATCTAAAACTATATTTAAACTATAATGCACATAAAATATTCATTTAATAAATGAATTGGAATTAGGATTGAGGAAATGATATGGAAACGACTTAAATTTAAATAAATTTATTAATCAAAATCAATAAATAAAAGGAAAACAATAATTATACATGTTTAAGATGTGAGATCAAACACATGCAGGCGTTACACAGTGAGATGAGATTAAATTTAGTTACAGCGTGTCTCATCTTGATATATTTAATATATGTGTGTGTACACTTAAGAAATTATGCCTATCAGTCAATATGCCAAAACCTATCTTTATATCATAGTTTGCTAAATTACAGTGAATATGCTAGTCCAAAATAGATTGCTAATTACAGCGCTAAGATAGCTGCTGTTTATATATATCTTAAGATATGAGCATATGCAGATTAGTCTACCAATTAAAGATCGGTTTCAGGCTAATGCTGAATAATTATTTTAATGCAGGGGTAAGAACTGGTTATCTTAGATCAACATACATTTACCATGTGTAGGCTAAAATATTAAAAAATAAGTTTGCAGTGCGGGTGGGTAGTTAGTCATGGGATTTTGCATAAAAATGCACGGTACCCCAGACCAGATGACTTGCTAGTTTGGAAAATCAGATAGGCTTAATACATATGTGGTCTGGATCCTTGTGCTCCAGTTCTAATAAAAATAGCCATACCCAAATTAAATGAATGGAGACAGGCACTACAGTGAGCCCATTAAAGGATGCAGGAAGATCTAATATACAAACGTACTTTATAAAAATACACCCACAATGCACAAAGTAAAATACAAATATGTATATTTAAATTAAATGCACCTAAAACAGATAGCTCCTATCTGTATAACTAACAGAACCCAGTTCTGGCAATAAACATTCTAATCATGCTTTAAATAAAGGACTAAAACTATATTATTGAATTAGATTAATATCCTCAATCTGCATCCTTAACCAATTTTACCAGGGAGGAGAAAGTATATTTATTGGGCAATTAAGAATACATTAATAGACATACCTTTATGCTATCTCCAAGTTTAGTCTATCACTTGAAATAAAAAAGATATTAAAAGTCATAATTTATAACTCTGATTACAAACCATAATAGATATTTATATAATATAAAACTATCAAAATGATGATCGATTATTATTCCAACAAAGGCAAAACTCTCCATACAGTAGTGCCACCCTGTGCCAAACAGAGTAATCAATGGATGCCAGAAGGCTTGTGCATAAAATCCCTATTTATTGCCTACTCATCCAATATCCCCAGACTAGTTTCTGTCTTGTGGCCATCATCAGTGAGGACCCTTGGATCTGAGAGCACTGCATCTAGATCTTAAGATCTTATGCAATCCTCCAGCAGCCACCTTTTAACTCAACTTTATTACAAAACTATGAGAATGAAATTGAAAATATAGTTAATATCTTCAATCTAAGCGCAATAGCTTATATAGTCATATGGGTCTGAACTCAATTCAGCACCCATACATTTTGGTGTCTTTGGCTCTTAAACAACCACAGCCACCACTAACCTATTAGGCAGGATTGGTGTTAAACCACTAAACATCATGTGATCTCCATCTCTATACTAGCACATAATTTGTTGTAAACAAAGGCAAAACTCTCCATACAGTAGTGCCACCCTGTGCCAAACAGACTAATCAATAGATGCCAGAAGGCTTGTGCATAAAATCCCTATCTAGTGCCTACTCATCCAATATCCCCAGACTAGTTTCTGGCTTGTGGCCATCATCAGTGAGGAGCCTTGGATCTGAGAGCACTGCACCTAGATCTTAGGATCTAATGCAACCCTCCAGCAGCCATCTTTTAACTCAACTTTACTACAAAACTATGAGAATGAAATTGAAAACATAGTTAATATCTTCAATCTAAGCTCAATAGCTTATATAGTCATATGGGTCTGAACTCAATTCAGCATCCATACATTTTGGATTTTATGCACAAGCCTTCTGGCATCCATTGATTACTCTGTTTGGCACAGGGTGGCACTACTGTATGGAGAGTTTTGCCTTTGTTTACAACAAATTATGTGCTAGTATAGAGATGGAGATCATGCGATGTTTTTTGGTTTAACACCAATCCTGCCTAATAGGATAGTGGTGGCTGTGGTTGTTTAAGAGCCAAAGACACCAAAATGTATGGGTGCTGAATTGAGTTCAGACCCATATGACTATATAAGCTATTGAGCTTAGATTGAAGATATTAACTATGTTTTCAATTTCATTCTCATAGTTTTGTAGTAAAGTTGAGTTAAAAGGTGGCTGCTGGAGGGTTGCATTAGATCCTAAGATCTAGGTGCAGTGCTCTCAGATCCAAGGCTCCTCACTGATGATGGCTACAAGCCAGAAACTAGTCTGGGGATATTGGATGAGTAGGCACTAGATAGGGATTTTATGCACAAGCCTTCTGGCATCCATTGATTACTCTGTTTGGCACAGGGTGGCACTACTGTATGGAGAGTTTTGCCTTTGTTTACAACAAATTATGTGCTAGTATAGAGATGGAGATCATGTGATGTTTATTGGTTTATTATTCCAACATAATAGGATTTTGAAACAGCATACTAGCGAGTTAAATAAGTGTTATTAAAATGTATTAAATTGAAGATATTAATTATCATATCTTCACTGAAAGTTTCTTAGAATTAAAAGTGCTCGCTGTTTCAAAGTATTTGGCATATCGTAACATATATAAGATAAATTTTAGAGAAATAAAATAGAACAAAATATGTAGGCATAACCGCAATAATAATAAGTTTAAATAAACAAATGATTACAGCTGTTTTAAATTAGAATAGGTAAATGAACATTTACAGATGTAGTCTCAGGCAAGATTTATATTGCTTTAAATGAGAGTTAAAAGAATTAGATTTTGAACATTTAGTTTTACATTATAAGCTAGCTTTAAATAGATTAAGGTTTAAAGATTTAAAAGTCTATTTTAGAGCTCTGCAATGTTTGGAAGATTACCTAGCTTCTTGCAGCTCCTTGAGTACATCAGATGGCAGGCCTAGTGGCACTCTGGATCAGCAGTGTGATTTAGTTATATTCTTGCAGCAGGATATTGGCAAGGATCTCTCCCACTCCTATGATGATGATATACTAGTTGGCACGTAGGATGGGACTAGAGATGATCCCCATCTCTGACAAAAAGAACATCAAGTCTTGCCCTCCTACTCTGGCATGTCACAGTTACAACTGGCATGGAGTCTGGTGGCAACACTTTTTGAAAAATATACAGAGTAAGCTATTGATGTATGAAATATGGCCTATTTATATGATCCCAAGATCAGACTATAATTCTGTCAACAAAATTATTTTCTGCGAGTGAATCCATTAACACCTTTTATATATTATTTTTAATTAAAATACTTGCTGTAATATAGCTATACCTAAGATATTACATGTTTATTCGCATATATATTGTAACAGAAGAAAAATCTTTTCCATATCGCTCCTCATTAAGTAGTCATTTGTAACGGATCATTTGTTTTAGATCAATTACTTATAACTATATAATTCATTTATGCCCCAATTGGGCATCCATTTCATAACAATACAAAGTTTTGCCTCATCAATTGCATCACCAACCCATTATGCTGGACACTATTGTATGATAATAATTGGTTTAGATCAAATTATTTTGCAAGCAAATAACTAATGTTCATCAAGTTCATAGTCAGACAAAACCAATCTGTAACTAACTATATTTTACTTTCTACCCATTTTTACTTATATGGGTGCCACTAGGCTATCTGAACCTAGATAAAATCACATTGGATACCTACTTATAATGGTAACTAGTTTGAACCTCAGTTGGTACATTATCTATAATGGTATGTAGGATTTCTATTTCATAGCAGTATATCGTTTACATCTGTGTTAATGGTAAATCATCCTCATTATTCAATAACTGTGCAGACAAATTCTTATACTAACTCTTAGACAAATTGTTATATAGATCATACTTAATCATGCAAGATTATCAATCTTGTAAGAGCTCATATTTAATAGTCTAACATTATAAGTTTTACTAGTCATATTTAATATTATAACATCATAATTCTACTAGCTCACATTTAATAATATAACATCATAAGTCTTTCTAGTTCACTAAATCTCTATAGATCATCAATGATAGTCATATCCTTTATGGTGGTTCACAAATAACAAACAAACAAAATGAAAACCATTCTTTATACAGCCATTTAATATATTTATCTAGATTTATCAATTAATAAAATGATGATACTCCTAGCCACAACTTTATACCTAATTCACAATTAGCACAAATCATTTCTTTTATTCATTTATATGTAATGAACAATTATAACAACTCTCCATCATCCAATGGATACTCTAATGACCATGGGTTAATATGCATGGCCTCCCTAAGTAATATGTAGTTTTTTAATATTTTCAATTATTTATTAAAATGTTATTACGCCTATAAATTCTGTTTATGATCGGAATTCACGCATGATGACGATAATTAAACTATTTTTCACAAGAAAAATCATCGACCTTAAGAAACATATAAACTTCTTTTAATCAGAAAAATTAAATTTTATTATTGGTTAGTCATCAATATACAAATTAAATTTTATATAATTAATAATAAAAAAATTAGTTACATTGAATAATTGTCAATAACAATATAAACTAAAAATTCTCCCTCCCCGAACTTGATCGTTAGTAGCATATAATATACATGAATGTTAATGCATTTAGTCATTGTAAAGATATCACAAATCATTGAAAACCTAGATTTCAGAAATAAATACTTGATGCACACATATACATGCATAATATATATCACATAAAAATTTATGTACAAAACCTTAAAAAATATCAAAAAATAGGTAGAGAAATTTTACTTAAATTATAAAGATAAGAATATCGAAAAGAAATCTGCTTTGAATTATAATCCTCATTCATCTTAATTCCTATTAAACTAAGCTACTGACTACCTAAATCCATCCTCACTATAATACATTTCTATCCTTGTTCTCTTTCCAAAATTTGAGCATTTATACAGAACACTTCTTCAAGCATACGGATAGTATCGTGTTTGTGTTTCCCACCATTAATAAATCTTGTGTTTAACCTTTACATATAATAAGAATGATATATAAACAATATTTTCCTTTTTTATGATACCAAAATTAATAAATAATAATATAAAAAAATTTATAAAAAGAAATACATAAAAAAAAAAAAGATATACATATAATGATTATAGCAAAATAAATAAAATTTGTCATTAGCAAAAAACCCTTTTTTTTAAATAAATTATGCTTATTGTAATGATTTGGAGAGAGAGAAAAAATGGGCATTAATAATAATAATAAATTGTTCGGAGTTTATTAAGAAAGTTTAAATTACTGGGCATGTCTTCTTTTTCCAATGTAGAAATTGTTTCAGTTAGTTTAATGAATTTTCATTCCAAGTAAGTTTGTTCAAGATTCACATTTTGAATTCAGCCACTTACCATTGTTTAATATGCATAGATATATTAATTACAGTGGTTTTACTGGAAAAGTTTCGTTTGAAGCTTTTTGTTTTACTATGATGATGATGATGTTGCACAGACTGCATTTCTTTAAGGACACTACTTTAGTATTGCAATGGGTTCTTCATTTTCTTCTTTCTGTTGTAGGCATGCTAATAATAAACAAATGGATATTTTTCTTCTCTTGATATATTTTTAGCATTTTCTTGGTGTTTAATTGGAATCCATCAACAGCAGAGGTGAAGCAATTGTAAGGTTCAGAATCTTCTTTGGTCTTTCTTGATTTCATTCTCTATTTAAATTTTCAGATGTGCTAGAGTTCTTTGGGGAGCCAAACGGCACCCTCAACAATATCTCGTTTCTAGCCTGGCATTCTGCTGTAGAATTCTTCAAAATATATAAAATAACATATTGGTTCCAAGAGGCGAAAGCACATCAATCCTCTTTAAATCATTTTTTTCAGACTATATATGTGCTGGATTTTTAATAGCATCATACACAGCTGCGTGGATTCCTGGTTATCAATAAAATGTTTTTTATCTGTACAAATGTGATATAATTATCTTCTCTTTTTGATCTTTTTCTTTATCTTTCTTTAAAATTTATTTTTTGGGTGGTGTAAACAGTTTGTTTTTGTCTTAATTTATGACTATTTTTCTCAGTCCCACTTTTCTAACATTGAAATTATCTTAAAATTGACTTTATCTTTCTCTCTCAATTTTGGCTCTAGATTTAGATCTTTAGAATTAAACTTTATCTTTTTTTAAACATATTGACCATCTCTCTTTTTTAACATATTTTAAATATATATATAAACTTGGACTTAAATAATAAATAAAAAGAAACCTTTTTACACAGAAAATATAAAGTTAATAAGTAGACTTAGAAAAAAAAAGATTTTCAGAGTCTATAGTTAGAGACAATTATTTATACATGCTCAAAACTTTAATTCTTAAATATAAATATGTTCAGATGCATAAAATTACTGAACTAACTTATAATTATGGGTACTTTAGAAATCTGAAACTAAGACAATAGTTTCTCATATCCTCATTAAAATTTCACTCTTAAGTAGATTGTTAAACTATTCAAAATATATACATTGTCCTTTTCACTGACTATTCAAAATATATATATTGCCCTTTTCACTAATAAACTATCAGTTGAAGAGAAAATAACATCTCCCTCTTTCCTTCTGGAGTCTTTGTTTTTCGTGATGTAGGGTTTGAACCCAATACCCTACAATATATATATATATATATGCAGTGACATATAACTGTTAGCATCCTTATATATGTACTCATGAAGGGTTTAAAGCTGGCATAGATAGAGCTGTGGGGAAAAATAGATGAAACGTATATGAGGATAGGAATATACCTTTTCTATTGTAATGGAATCACAAACCACTTAGCTATTTGTTACTATGAATATTAGTCTAAGGGACGTCATGACTCATTGTTGACCAGAAGATGGCAATAAAGAAGGTAGATGACTATAAACCTAAATTATAATATTTGTTCATATTCATAAATGAGGACCAGACTGAAGCCTATTAAGCACAAGTCTTCATGCAAACCCAATCATACTTGCTGATTATCATACAGCCTAAATTTATATTATTCTAATCTAGATATTAAAATAAAATACTTGTCTATCAGATGAAAAATTGATAAGAAACAATGGTTAAATAAATAGTTATTTATTTACAACAGCAACAAAAAATATATAAATGATTTATCTTGTCTTATATTTATTTATGTACACAATCAATAATTACATTAAATGTATAGGGGGGGAACTACTTAAAATGAATCTGAGAAATCAATCTAATATATATCTTTAATTTTTGCCAAACTTGACTGATTTTATAATTTCAAAGTTAGCAATAACAAATAAATAACAACTACCATAATATTTAAAATGAATGCTTATCATTCTTTTATATATTACATGTTATCTTAACCATATAATTAAGAAAAATATCTATATTAAACCTGACTTAAAAAGAAAATGAGTCTTTGCAAACTATTGTAAATGACATTAATATTTATTTAATAGAGAGTCATTTAAAATTTCTTTTCAAATTTTTTAAAATTTTGTTTTACTATTTAGCTCAACAAGTACAGAATTTTTTTTTTTTTTATGTTTAGAATATTTAACGTTGAGAACTCTCGCCATTATTAACATATCACAAATTTATAAATGTCAAAAATTGGAGTTTTTCCAGGAAACAATAAGTTTCTTTTAGTTGTGCTTTGTAATGAAGAAAACCAGATAAATACTTAAGTCCATGGTTGACTTGGTTAATTTATTTTATTTTATATAATATTGGTTTTGTTACAGCTTTGCAAATAAAATCCAACATTGGTAGATATAATTAGGCATTTATTTTCAGTATTAGGACATTACACGCTCCATAATGGTGACAATTTCAGAAAAATGGGTCAGCATCCAACTATACTTCTACCCCATCATAGTAAATAAATACAAATAAAATTGAATAAAAATCATTTTCACAGCTGCTAATTTGTGAGCAATAGAAAACTGGTAAATAAACATTTAAAACCGACTAGAAAGTTTTTTTTTATTGGCTAGCAACAGTCAAAATCTCCATAGCAACCTTTACAACAAATAGTAAAAAGAAATACCTTTACAAAATACTCCCCCATTGTCTGAAGATTAATTTTGGATTCACTTTTTTTTTTATTAAACACTTAATATTTTGAAAATAATTAATTTTATTTTCAAATTATATTTTAAAAAGTAACAAAGAAACAAACTTTTTATTTCTTACAAATTATTTATTTTCTTTTTTAATTTAACACATTATGATTTGCTTTTTTTAAAAAAAAAAAACTTTAAAAAGTTTTAAAACACTTAACCTTTTATTTATTTTTAGAAATTATATTTGTGACCAACAGACGCAGAGGTTACAATATATATATGTAGGATTATTTCCGTCTTCCAGTTTTAATTCTCAAATGTGTTTAGTTGTATTATTATTTTTTCTTTTTCAAGTTTTTTTTCAAAAGTTTAAACTTTTCTAAAAACATTCAACAATTAAAACAAGATGGTGGATGGATCTAGTCCTTGTGCATACCACCCTATTAGATTTTAAATATATATATTTTGCAAGATTTAAAACTGCATGTTTTTGCTTCTCTTTGATTTTATACTTTTTAATATATTTCTGATGAAATATTTTTTCTGTTTTAATTGTAGGCAGAGAACTTGAGAAAAGACAACAACTTTATTTATGATTATAGACGATGCAAAGAAAAGAAACTCAAAAAAATGCCTAGAAATTGTAGGGAATATGTCAATCCTGCTTATAATAAAAACAGAACGGTATATTTATTAATACTCTTGTTATTATTATCATAATCATTGTTATTATTTTATTTATTTTAATAATATTAGTCTAACCAAAAAATAAATAATTCACAGTGTCTATAGAGAATTAAAAAAAAAAATTTAAATAATAAAAAGGTCTAAATATATAATTTTTGCATGAACTCTATGCATTGTGTTTTAAAATTTTGCACTATAATTAAATAATTGAAGCCTGGTGTAATTATATTAAAATAATTTGTAAAGAATTTAAGATAAAACAAATTGAAAGCCGCTCATCATATATTAGTTAGATTAAGATATATCGTTAACATAAAAGTATTAATGGATTTTAAAATGTAATTTAAATATTCTTCATTATTTATGTTTGATTATATATGCAATTACTTTCAGATAAAATAAAATAATAGAATAAAACAAAAACCATTTTTTTTATAATTTTAACAAATTAAAATTTTTATAAATAACTAGCTGTATTTGCAGCTTTGCTCTCATTACTGGATTAAAAAAAATAATGCAATTCATAATTAAAATATATTTATATAATAATTATTTGAAATAATAATACATGTGATATCAACAGCAGGTAAAAATAACTATTGTGGTACAGTTTTTCATATTTTTAACTGCACAAGCTTTAGGTTTATTGCCTTAGTAAATATAAATGATGTTGTAAGTCTTTTTTAAACTGCTGTTGATAACTGATATATTATTATTTTATATAAATATTTTTAAATACATTTTAATTCTCAACTACATTATATTGTTTTATTTTACAAATGTGAGCAAAGCCAAATCATAAGTTTGAACACATTAATAGAATAATAATAAAAAGAAAAGAATGTAATGCAGTTGATTATTAAAATATTTTTCTAATTTATATACACAGGCGGATATATTCTGAGGAGATGAAATTTTTTAATGTTTTAAATTCCATTTTTAATGTATTGAATACCAAATAAAAATTCCTTTGTGAATTCTCCATTTCTCTGATACTTAAAATAAATTTACATATTCCATTTTTAAACTCCATCTGTATCATCATGTTAGTAGATAGTTTGACAATTAAAATATATTTACATGAAATAATTATCACAAAAAAAGATAATTTTTATTAAATACATTAAACAATAATTTTAGATTAAATTATTTTATATTTATCATGTGATAATTTTTAAAATGGCTATAAAATTTTAATGTTGCCATAATATATGCAAGTGAGAAATTAAATACATGATTCAAACAAATATCTTTCATATTTCACTATATTTATTAGATATCAAGAAATTTAAAATATTAATAACTTATTTTGACTTGAAATACTTTTTTTTATCTTTCAAAAATATAACGTTATATTAGCAGCTAACGTGAATATGGCCTGAAGCTGTATTTAGAAACTTAGCTTCTATGTAAATAACCTATTTATACTAATGAGTAAATAATAATAATAATAGATTTATATTTACATATAAAAATATCACAGTAAATTTTCGAAAAATTTAAACTTTTAAAACGTATTTTTTTTATATATATAACAGAAATAAATAATCTTTTAAATTTTTAAAATAAAAAACGAAGATTTTATAAACTGAAAATAATCTTTCTAATGATAATGTATAATCTTTTTGTTTTGATTGCGATCTCATTTTTTTAATATAGAAACAGAAAACCATTAACACAGCACAAGACTGAAAATGATGCTAGTTGTACATCACATCATGAATAAAAATAAAGTGGCTAACAGGTTTCTCTGAGCATAATTGCTGAGAGATTTTTGATTTCGTTTAAGGAGAAGCCACAATACATCACATCACATCGAATCTGATTTCTTATCAATTTACAAATGAACGCTAGCGGTAATGATTAAAATATGTATGAAAAATGAAAAATTAAAAACTGTATTAAAAAAAAAGTAAAAAAAGTTTGTCTTGTATTAATTTTTTTCAAATATTTGACATTTTTTATTAGCCATACTTTATTTGCTTATTTTTTTAATGTGAATTTTAAAGTAATTTTTTCTTGTTGCTTTTATGCTAATTCTGAAAATTACAGCACCTATCCCCCATTTTTCAAGGTAAATTAAGTCTGTTTTTGTGTGATTTTTTTTTAATGCCTGTTTTCTGTGGAACCTATCTTCCGCATAAAACAAGATCCAGGTGTATATTTATTCAATAAAATTTTACCTGAATTACCAAAAACTAATGTTTCTTCATTTCTCTAGTATGTCTTTCAATACACAGGCCATATCATTTTTACTTTATCATGTAAGAATATATTTAAAGGAAAATGATAAAGGTTTACTAAATTCAGTGTTATTTTTTGCAGTATCTGTGGCATTTTAAAATTTACTTTTTCACATGTTAAATATATTTAAACTGACATCCTAAAACTATATCAATTTCATAGTAAAAATTTATCAATTTCTGTAATATTTCTTTTTCTATAGCAATGCCATTTTAAATTTTACTTTAACATATAAATAATATTTTAAATTGAATATATATTTAAACTAAAATATTAGAAGTTTATCAAATTTATTATTATAACTGATCTATATTGTCATTAGTCAAATGAGAAAGTAAATACATGGATCCGAATACAATTTAATTAATTTAAAATATATTTACAAAATCAAATTTTACTTTGCTTTATCAAAAATTATACTTTTCATTTTAAAATGTTCCAACTCTATAATTTTTTTTATCAGTGCTGCCTGTTCATTTTGGTTTTTTATGATATCATTCAAAAACAATTATGATAGATTTTTCATACATATTGGTGTTGCAAATTACAAAATGTTTTATCGACAATTAAAACAAAAATTTATTTACTAATAAAATTCTATATAAGAAAAAGAAAGAAAATCATGCAAGATTTTTTAATATTTCGAGTTTACAAATTTTTACATATATGTAATAATATAGATAGATAGTTTGTAATAAAAATATCTATATATATATAAACATTATTTAATTTGAGAACTAATATATTAAAAAGCAAAAAATGTTTTTTTCTTGAATTACACTTTTGATTTTTTATATATAACTTAAATAAAAGTGTTTGTGTGTGTGGGTGGGGGGGGGACGACAATTAATTAATTTATGCTTTATCCATACCCTTTTATTTCAATTACATGTAATAACCAATTGTGGACTAGAAAAATATTTATTTGTTTTTAAGTGCATTAGTCTTGAAATCAAAAAGAGTATTTTAAAAAAAAAAGATATATATATATTATTTTTTAGTGTTTGTATCATTAAGAATTCTATCTCTATATCATTAGCAGTAAAACAATTTGTATTCAAATTTAAACCTAAGAATCTAAAAAATGTCATATTTTCTGTATTTGAAATGAAATTTATATCCACGAACACTGTTAGACTGAACATCTCTGAAATATTGCATTGTCATCTATACCAAACAAGTGTATAAAATTTAAAGAAAATCCATTCAGTAGAAGTAGGTTAAAAATCAATTACAAGATTTTTGTTTTTATTAAGACAGCAGTTTAAAAAACCAAATTTTATGTAAACAGTTCAAAAAGAAATTAAGATTTCATACTTCATTTTTTGCCTTTTTATTTTAATTAATTAAAATTTTTTCATCAAATTGAATGGAAGCATTTCCTTAAAAAAATATAGTGCCATCTATTGTGCATGACTCAAAACTTATCGAACCAATTTGAATGCATTTTGAAATGTGGCCTGCCAACACTTTTAGACTGGACACCATTGTTATTATTGCATTGCCATTGAAATTAAACATATGCAAATTTTAAAGAAAATCTGTTTGGAAAAAATAGATTACAAGATTTGATCCAAGCATACAAAAATCTTAAATAAGGATTTAATAATAATTTTAAATAATTAATTAATTAAGACCTATTCCATATAAAGATATTTTGAATTATTTTTACATCATCTCCATAAATACAATTTGTACACCTTATTTCAAACACTTTTATAACAAAAAAAAATTGTACAAATACACACACAAGCGGATATTTCATCTGTCCTGCAGTCTTCCTCAGAGTTATGATATAATGACAAAAAATAAATATATAAATAATATAATAAAAATGTATTCAGTAAATTCATAAATGATCTTAATAAGAAAAACAAAAGAATAATATTAAAATAGTTAATAAAAAAAAGAGAAAACATATTAAACTTATTGGATAATAAATATATAGGATATGATAAAGGTAATAAAATAATTAATGGAATATATATAATAAAGTGCATACAACATTTAGATAGTGGGATTGAAAACAATTATGTGTGAGAAACTAAAAATTCTATAAACACAAGGTTAAAACAACATGTTAGATAATAAATCACCAATAAAAATGTTACATACAGATAATATTAAACATAGAATAAAAGAAACACATTAAAACATAAAAAATAGAATAAAGGAAACTATTAATAAAAAAGATAATACCAAAATTGAATAGAGATTTTGGGATTAGGAAAACATCATAAACTCATTAAAAAAGATATATAAAAGGAAATATATAAAGAGAAAATTACATATATAAATATGGTTAATAAAAAAATTTACATTGGGATGTGAATGTATTTATAGATATGTATACATAAGAAAAAAAACTTAGCCTAACATTCAAGTATAAATAATATAATATGAAATATGAGTTTATAAGAAAAAATTAGCTAATAATAGTAGTGAGATTATAAATGTTATGGATTAGTGAGTTAAAGTATATAAATAAATAAAAGTATATAAAAATGTATAAAAAAGAAGTTACAGTGACTATAGATATAATTAGTTTAAATAGTAAATAATAGAGGGAGGGTAGAATATTAAGATAATTAAAAAAAAAACATTTTTTAGAAAATTTCAGGAGACTGAAATAGAGAGTAGTTAATAATTTTTATTAGTTATTCATTAGACTAGAGATTATCCAATAATGGCTAATATTTCTGTAGTATAATTTTCATTACACCACTGTCACACAGGTGGTAAAACTGATTTTTATATCTTTTAACATCTTGTGGAGAGATGTAATCATAAGAATATGACCAATAATATGTGAAAAAGATTTATGATTCCCAAGATGCACATTTTATGCTGAAACAACACTCGTCAGTTGTTCCACACTACAATCTCTTATAGATATCTTTATCATTATTCAATATATATATATTGTAACAGTCAGAATCGTCTATCTCGCTAACACACTGCAGAATTCAAACCCCAAACACGAAACTGAACATTCTAGGAGGGGTTGCCTTCTAGATATACTAAGTTCGAATCTAAAGTCCAAATTTCACAGCGCCACCTACGTGATAACGCATCTGATGCTACTACTAGTATAACCTTTTACCGGTGCCTGGTGGTCAGGGAGAAACAAAGAGACTCTATACTAAGATAAGTTTGGGTTGCTAATTAACGTCTATGGATGTACAAAAGAAATGTAGAAAATAGATATATAGACCGAGACAGTGATAGGAATCAATAAAACAAAAGATCAAAATTAGTTTTAAATGATTTCAAAGATATATTTATATAGAAATACATATATAATGCCACTGTCTGCTTATATGAGACAGGGACGCTTACTAAATAATTGTTGGCATTACATTCCATTAAATTACATAAGGGTTTTAAGAAAATATATTCTATCCCTCGGGCTAATGTGCTTAAAAGAGATGGGAACATGTGCGAGATGCTTTGAGTAATTATAAAAGTTTAATAAAACATTTAAAATTAAGGGTTATAGAATATTTATTGATTTCGAGAATAGCAAAGACAAAACCTTACCAAGCGATAAAGTGGGATTTGATCAAGGCATTTATTTTATAATAATACTTAAAGCAGAGGGGAGGTCAGTATTGCTAATAATGGATTTCTTAAAGGATGGAGGGTGTGACACATTTAAGTCACAGATGCTCTGTAAAATTATATATAAATAAATGGGAAATATTTGGAATGACTACGGAGGGCATCTCGCCGCTGACCCCGAGTAATGTGTTATCACGGACAACCGAAACTTAGCGACTGGGTGACGACTGCGTCTAATTCCCAGGTGTGACATTTGAGTACACACTCTGCCTGGGAACCGCAGGAAACGAAAAAGGAATGGACTTGGCCGTTTAGAATCCTTGGAAAGAAAAACAAAGCAGTCTCAACAACCAATTCATTTACCAGCAATACTAGACTAAT
>JAQFVV010002338.1:0-28557 GCA_028023455.1 Epiperipatus broadwayi | reverse complement strand
TTTCTAGAATATGGCTATGCATATAAATCTTCTGATTTTTATTAACATACTACAAAGAAGCACAAAAACTGCATCTATAAAATACAATGTGGATGTGAAAAAAAGTATATTGATAAGACCTGTCACCCTGTTAAATAATGATTTCTTATTTTCAAATGCATTAATACACATTTAGAAATAATACATATGTTTTTTTTTATATTGGTATTTTAAAATTAAATATTGTCAATACTAATATATTATTGTTTTTTGTTGTGTAAATTAGCAATTTATCTAGAGAAACACATGCAATACAATCAACATATTGATTTTGTTAAATTTACAATTCATTGAATATTTGTTATAATTATTCATACATTTATTAATTATTTATTAAACTTACTTTTAGTATGGGTGTTGCAACAGCTTTTAAAATATTTTTATTTTATAATAATGTTTTAATATCATTTCACTTATGCAAGTACAATGTAATTTAAATTCTGTAATGTGAAATTTTTTGTACTTTAAAAATAAAATCTATAGCATTAGAATATTTATATAAAAAGTTTTCCCTACAAGTGTTTTATTGTTTTATACAATTGATAAATTGAAGATTTATTTATATACATGTGCCTTTAGTGATGTTAAACTATTTATTTATATCTATAGAAAACAGTATGAATCTTACAATACTCACCCACATATGAATTGAAATAGACAGTTCATAATGATAAGAGTATGGGTGAATATAATAAATTCAATAAGGAAAAACAATCCAAAGTATAAAAAAAAGAAATAAGGAAGAGGAACAAACATAAAATAGTAATTTATAAAACTTGGAGTAATTTGTAGTACTAAAATGCTGGATATATTTTTTTTTTTTATCAGACATTAATTGTTTATTTTGTTATAAACTGAAAAGTATCCAAACATTGGAACTTTTTTTAAATATTAACATTTGATTTGTCTTACACATACATATATATGTTATATGAATGTATATGCATATATATGAAAACATAAAATTATAAACATAATATTAAAATTTGTAATAAAAGTATAAATTATAAATAAACAGAATTAAGTTAAATTTAATTAGTTAAATACGATTTACTTGAAATATTAAAGAAAAACACATTTACATATTTAAAAGATTAAAGGTTGTATTTTGATCGAAAATTTATTCAAACATTTTTTTTTTCTTTATATTTATTTTAATTATAAAATTTAATTACAAAATATTGTTTAAAAAATACAAATAATCTAAAATATGACTTTTTTTTTTCTTTTGCATGGTATTATAAATGAAATTAAGATAATTTTTCAGTATCTTGGTGCAAAAATTTAGTTTGATCTGAATAATAATTATTTTAAGTTGCAACGAATCTATAACTATAATATAAGCTAATAAAAAGAGAGACAATATGATTTCCTCTAAACTTCTAGCCCTGTCATTTTGTGAGACACCATTTCAGAAAATCTGGAAATCTGCCTAATTTTTTTTAGAAAAGTCTAATCATAGTTATGTTTTTTCAGTTTTAAAATTTATTATTGGATAGTTCATAACAGAAGAGACCAGATGTATTGATTCATAGGGTTGAGCAGCTAACTGTATGCTTGGAAATGAATATTAATCTCTAATTGTTAATTTAATTTTACCAGAATTTATTTAAATAAAATGCAACCAATAATGAAAGCCAAAGCAATATTCTTTTATTACTATAAAGAAAATTTTAAAACTAAAATTTGAGAGTCCAAAGAAGGATATACACCTGGGTCTCATTTTACACGATAGATAGGTTCTTCAAAAAACACGCGCAAATGAAATCACGCAAAAATAGACGTAACTTACATTGAAAAAGGGGGGGTGCAATCTGTGATTTTTCAAAATTCGCATAAAAGCAAAGTACCAATGTAAAATTACTTTAAAATTCGTGCAAAAAAAAAATAAGGAAATAAAATATGAGTAATAAAAAATTTCAAATTTGAAAAAAATTGATACAAGACAAACTTTTTTTAACTATAATATTTAATTTTATTCAAAATAATATATTTTTATGTATAATTTACAGTACATTAATTTACATTTTTTATACATGTTTTAATTATTATTGCTATTTGCCGAAAAATACGTTCGTTTGTAAACTGGTAAAAAATCAAATTTTTCACAAGAAGAAATACAACTAACACCAACTTCACACTCATGTTGCATCAATGGTTTTCTGGTGACAACGTAATTAGTAATTAATTTTTGAGATGATGATTTTATTAATTGTTTAGGAAACTCTCGTTGGAATTTAAAAGCATTTTAATGATTAGTGTCATTAATAAGAAAATAATAATTGATTACGTTCTTTTTTAAAAAGCAAAAACATAATGTGATTTAAAATGCAAAATTAACATGCACAATGTTTGAACAAATTTACATTATAATCTTGTAAAATTTAATGTGTGTATACATAAAATGTGAAAAACATGATTTTAATTTCATTATTGCATAAAATCTTACTATTATAAAGCACTGAAAATATTGAAATTACTAAGATGAAAGTCAAATTCCAATAATATGCTATTACTTTCAATATAATGTAAGTGCGCGAAATTTATTATTTAAAGTAATAGTGCATTATTGGAGGTTGACTTCTGGTGAAACATGAATCGCGTAACTTCAAAATCATGTTAAATAAGTCCATGTAAAAAGAGACTCAGGTGTAATAAATTCTCTGTCCTTTGGTACAGTTCTACAAGGGAAAAAAAATCAAGTGTATTAATAATTTTATTAATCATTTATTAGACTAAAGATTATCCATTTAATGAATAATATTTCCATAGTGTAATTTTTACTACACTACTCTCATGCAAAGTAAGAACTGTTTTCTATCATTTTTAACACTTTGTGGAGAAGTGTAAGTAGAAACATATGACCAAAAACATGTGGAAAGGATGTATAATCCTCAAGATGCACATTTCATGCTGAACCATCTTTCATCAATTGACCCAGACCACATTCTCTTACACATATATTTATCATTGTTTAGTATATATATAGACAGAAAATTACTACAGTTTACTTGATAACTATCAAATTTACAGCCTTCAAAACTTTACATAAACCACTTGATGAAAGTATATTAATAATTTTATTAGTCTTTCATTAGACTAGAGATTATTCATTTAATGAATAATATTTCTGTAGTGTAATTTTCATTTGGTTTGTTTTGAGCATCTTCTAAAAAAGAATTTTTAAGTAAAAATAACCAATTTCTTATTAATTAATTAAATCAAAGAGTTACTACTTTGTTATATTAATAATATAATTGCTAAAAGTATTGTAATAAAAACAAATATATTTAACACTACCTTATAATTAAATGCAGTAAAAATATTTTATAATTATTATGAAGTGAATTCTTTTGTTAAAATAGTTAATTTAAATTGATACACTCATACATATTATTTGCTTATTTGATTTTATTTTAGTATATAAACAAGGATCAAAGTTATTATCCTAATTTCAAAAAGTATTTGGAAATTTTAAATGAAGTGTTTATTGTAAAATGTTTATCATTCAGATTTTATTATTTAAAAAAAAATGACATTAAAAAATTAAATTTTAAGTATTTAAAAATTAGAATAAAACAATCATAATTTATATTTTATTATTATAATAATCTTATATAAAAACCATTATAATCAAACTATGTATATCTGTACTCATATGAACAAATTATGTATTAAAGCAATAAATGGATTTTTTTTATTTAAGGACTTATTATTTGAAGTATTATTGCAATTGGGTACCATAATTTATATTGTAATCCTGAAATTGATGATAGTGAAAATAATGCTGTTTTGTATTTTAAGGGAAGGTAATTGTCTGAAAGCAAACTTTTTATTTATTTTCTAGTATTAAAAGTAAATTTTGTTATTCAAATATATTGCACACAACTTGTATTAACATAACATAGACCTCACTGAAAAGTTTGCTTAGTCATGTCTGAGTTGCAAAAAGACAATCATTTCATGATGCAGATGTAAAAACATTTTGCAATCATATTAATAATTCAAAGAAAGTAAAAACTTAACCCTCTGATTTTGCTTCCTCACATTTCATTATTTTTCTTTATTCTCATGTTCAACATAAAATTTAAGATTAAACTATTATTGTTTATCAAAAAATAATAAATTTGATTTCATTTGAGAAATATTTTTGTTTACTATTGAAATAAATTTTAGATGTTCATATTTTTTTCTATAAATATTAAAAAAATGAGATCATTATAAAAACAAAAAGATTATATGTCATCATTTCTAGAAATATTATTTTCATTTTACAAAATCAACAAAATCATCATAATTTGTGATTTTTAAAAAAAAACTGTTTAATTTTTTTTTTCTTATATCTAATGAAATATACTTTAAAAGTTTAAACTTTTTCAGTATTTATTGCAAAATTATGATATTTTCATATTCACTATTATAATTACATTGCTTATGTAAAAAAGCCTCTAAATAGCTTTAGGGAATGTTTGCATTGTCTGCTAATATAACATTATGTTTTTGAAAATAAAATATTTCCATTCACAATAAGTTATTAATAATTTATATTTTCACTTTCTAATAAATATTGTGTGAATTATTGCATAAAAAATATTTAGAATTATAATAAATTCACAAATAAATGTTTTTGGTTATTTAACTATTTTTTTTAAACATCTGATGCCAAAAGCCTATCACACATAATACAATAGAGATACTTGTCAGGTAGAAGATAAATTCTATTGTTTTGAGATTTTTTTTTTATTTTCTTGACATCTGTCAAATTTTTTTCAACTAAAATTTTATATTATAACATATATAGGAAAATACATATTACAATATAATGCTTGCAGAAATTCTGACTAATGGCAAATTAGTGAAAATTAAGCAATTCATATGAAAACACCATTTTATTAATAAAACAATATAATTATATTCTTTAAATTTAAGGTTGATCTGTAGTAATGTCATTGAAGTAAATTTCTTTAATGTATATAAAAAGAAAAATTATAATGTAGGAGAACCATTTATTTGAATATCTGAATGAAAAAAAAGTCCTAAATGTTATTGAATTATAATCAAATATGACAGTGTATTTTGGATGGTATGAAAACATTTTACTTGAATTCCTAAATCTTTTATTCATGATTTTAGTAAAGTATATCAAAGATTTTATAAGTATATTTTTTACAAATAAGTATTGACAATGTGTTACTGTTTGCAACATATTCAGATAGCTATTCAATGATTGAATAAATTGCAGTGTGTAAATAAAATATAATATCAATTTTCATTTATTTATAGTGCATAAATTTGCTTGTATAACCACATGGAACATCAAAGTGCAAAATTTATGAATAGTTGTTCAAAAATGTTCAATGTTAATTAAGAACTTAAACAAAAATAAGAATTCTTTATACAATTATATGTTTTGTCAAATACTACATTTCTTTGTAAATCTAAATTTATAGCTCAAAGGTATAATATAATTAAGTAGATTTTGATTTACATCAAGGTATTACATAATATAAATTATGTGGTTAATAGCATTTCTATTTTTTTTAAATGTGTTAAATGTTATATATATATATATATATATATATATATATATATATATATATATATATATATATATATATATATATATATATATATATATATATATATATATATTATTAAATTATTCTATTCCATATAGATTATTTAAAGTTTATTACAAAATTATATAAAAACATAATTTCTTTTTTTTTTGTTAAAATAAAAAGCAATCTGTTTGATCAATATAAAATAAATAAATAATTGAATTAATTAGTATTTATGTTTTTTCCCTTAATTATTCAGGACAATCTTCTTCATATATAAAGAGAAGCAATAGGAAAATGATTTAATTTTCTATTACAGTATTGTTATGTTCTGAGGTGTGTGTGTATTATTTACACTAACAGTATTTCTATTAAAAAACACTTGTGTTAAATGTCATATATATATAGCTCAAAACCATGGTCTGGAGGTGGGAGACAATGAAAGAGATATTGAATTCTATCTCTCTGTGTGTTTATGTAAACAAAGCTTGTTAGGAGCTATTGGTAAAGCTCCATCTAGTGGTCATAAAATGAAAGCTAAAAGCAAGTTATGAAATTTATAACTTGTTTTGTTTATCATAAATGTACCCTTGATAGTTTTTGCAATGATATATATATTGAGAGGCTTTTATATATGGTGAAACTGAACGTTTAGACCATATAGAAATTGTTTGTTGTGATCTGAAGACATTACATTCTGAGAAATTTCATGCTTTCAAACTGATAGAAATGTGTTTGATAAATGCTGATTTTAGAGTGTATTTAAATCTAGTTCTAGTCTTCCAACCTTCATTGACATGAGTCACTAGCTCAAAACCATGATCTGGAGGTGGGAGATAATGAAAGAGATATTGAATTTACTCTCTGTGTGTTTATTAAAAAGTTGTTAGGAGTATTGGTAAACTCATTGTGATATAAATAGTAGGTTATGATTTATATGTTGTTTTTATAAATTGTTGTTTTTTTTTTTTTTTTTTTTTTTTATTTTTTATATATATATATATATATATTGCAGAGGCTTTTACTATATGGTGAAACTGAACTGATTTCAGACCCATATAGAAATCTAGTTTGTTAAGCTGGATCTGAAGACATTACATGTCTGAGAAATTTCATGCTTTCAAACTGATAGAAATGTGTTTGATAAATGCTGATTTTAGAGTTAGTATTTAAATCTAGTTTCTAGTCTTCCAACTTTCATTGACATGAGTCAACTAGCTCAAAACCATGATCTGGAGGTGGGAGATAATGAAAGAGATATTGAATTCTATCTCTCTTGGCATTTATGTAAACAAAGCTTGTTATATCCAACATAAAATGCAATGTAATTAAAATATCCAAATTTAGAATATAAACTATGAAATATGAAAGCACTTCCAGATATTCTTAATAAAAATTTCAAAAAATATACTAGCAAATAATAAACTAAATTTATGACCATTTAAACAAGTATCCATGGATTTAAATTATGATATATGTTTATTAAGTAGAAAAAAATATGTCCTTAATATTTAAACTCAAATTTTCCAAAAATTAATCGATTAAAATAATTCTCTTAATTATAATAATAATGACAATATTTTGCAGGAGAATACTTCTGTTAAATCATATTTGTCCAAAATCACACAAGTATTTGCAGTAGAAATATACTTATTTTAAATGTCATATTTATGACCACAATGGTCTCCATAGTAATACTGATGAACAGAATAGAACTTGTAGGATTTAAGATATTATTTTAGGCATTATAAATATTTAAATGCAAAAAAGACATTTAAATTCATTTAAACATAATATTATTTTGCAGGAATGTTTAATATTTCCATTTATAGAGTGAAAAATCTTTAACTTTCACATACTATTTATTAAACAATTTATATCAAGTTGAATTTTTTTTTACTCCAATCTTGAGAAAAAAAAATTTTCTTTCAAGAAAGGAGAAAACAATCATAATATGTGAATTTTTTTTTGCTATTTTTTAAATAACAATAAAAAAATCTTTTATTAAAATACAGCACAAATAAATAGTTTATTGAATTAAAATATTATTATTATAAAATTAAATATCTTTTGTAGACAAAATAATTTATAAATGACTGATAAAAATATTCATAACAAAATATATATGTATCCTGAATTAAAAGTTCATGACTAGAAGTAAATAAATTCTGAATAATATTTAATATGAAATGAACATTTTAAAATAAAATATCAGAAAATTATTAATATTTTAATGTCATTACTGCCACTAATAAGTTTTAATATATTATGGCAACTTTAAAATAGACATCCTTACATGCCTCAAAATTAACAATGGCTAAGCTTGAATCATTATAATGGCAATAATAATAACTGTTGAAGTCTACCATTATGAAAATTTTGAAAAGTAATATTTTAGACATTATAATAATTAAATGGTATTACCATTAAAACTTTTAGGTATGAAGACTTCAGTATCTTTTGTGCTTCAATTCAGATAATTGTACCTAGATATCGTCATTTAGCTTACCATACTTAAACTAAAACTAATAAAATTAAAAAAAATCATATTTTAAAATTTAACTGGAGTTTTTTCCAAAATTAACTGCTACAAATAAAAATAAAATTAAAACTCATTGAGAACCTTGAGCAGATGACAATCTCATGTATGTATAGTATTAATCATGTGATCATTTTATAAAATTTTTGATTAACCTTTTAATCTATAATCTCTTTCCTGATTACTTTGAATCCCTGATTTAATGTAACTAGGGAAGGTTGTCAGGTAAAAATCTAACTAATTCATATTCAGTTTATAAAATAAATCAACCCTTGTTTAGACAATTTAAAAAAAATTAACTAAAATATTTCTTGTATGAATAAATAATTACTTAAAATTACAGATACCAGGATACAATAAAAATATTCTATAATGAAATTTACATTATATTTAAAAAAACAGCAACAAATATAACAGATAATATTTAATACATTTATTCATCACTGTTTAAATCTAGACAAGTTTCTCAGAAAATAAATTTTAAGACTATGTTTAAGAATATTTTAAAATAAATAATGTTAAAATAAATGTAATATTTATTCATTCATTCAACATTCATTTATCTATTGCTTCAAAATTATTTCTTTAATTATTAGCTTGATTAAACTCTTTCTATAAAAATAAATTTAAAATATTTAAATATAATATTATATGTTAAAATTAAAATCAATTAAAATATTATAGATTTAATTTGAGTATCAGAAAACCAAATTATTGTGTTTGAATTTGGTTTCTTAACCTTAAAATTAATACACTTTTAGAAACATTTTAAATAATTAAATCATGACTAAATTATTATTATTAGCTTAAAATGCATTATTAATTATCTAAATTACCAGCTATTTAAAAATTTGAAGATTTTGGTATAATTTACACTTATTTAAGCTTAAAACTATTATAATTTAAGCTGTGTAAATTTTATTTTACAGCTGTATAATCTGTAAAATACTCATAATGTAAGTTTTTCATGTAAAGTTAAGGCATTATAAAGCACTAATAAAAATCTATTAACAACAAAATTGAACAATATATATATATATATATATATATATATATATATATATATATATATATATATATATATATATAGATAGATAGATAGATAGATAGATAGATAGATAGATAGATAGATAGATAGATAGATAGATAGATAGATAGATAGATAGATAGATAGATAGATAGATAGATAGATAGATAGATAGATAGATAGATAGATAGATAGATAGATAGATAGATAGATAGATAGATAGATAGATAGATAGATAGATAGATAGATAGATAGATAGATAGATAGATAGATAGATAGATAGAGTAGATAGATAGATAGATAGATAGATAGATAGATAGATAGATAGATAGATAGATAGATAGATAGATAGATAGATAGATAGATAGATAGATAGATAGATAGATAGATAGATAGATAGATAGATAGATAGATAGATAGATAGATAGATAGATAGATAGATAGGTAGATAGATAGATAGATAGATAGATAGATAGATAGATAGATAGATAGATAGATAGATAGATAGATAGATAGATAGATAGATAGATAGATAGATAGATAGATAGATAGATAGATAGATAGATAGATATAGATATCTTGACACATAATTTGACTTAGCATTTAGCTTTTGACAAAGCTATGTGAATATAAATTATTTTCATCCTGCATGAGGTATGTTAAATTTTATATTAATAGCTTACATTTAAACTTTAAAACTAAACAGGTCATAATCTAAACATTTTATAAGAAATTAGCTTATTATTTATGTGTACATATTCAAGTGTTTCAAGCTTCTAGCTCACCTGATAAATGAAAAATATGTTTTTAAATACATATATAGAGAGCAATCAATCTGAAAAACTTTTTCATTGGATAATAACTCAATTAAACAACAACTTTGTGAAAAGTACAGTATAAATTTAAAAGATTAGATTATTACAAATACTTTTTGGATATATTAGTTGATTCATTACACACACATATATACTATATTTTGATATAAAAGATGTAATAAAAAATATTTTTCATGCAAAAAGTGAATTAATGTAAAAATATTCTTCATAATCAATTATGTAATAAATATAGCTTTACTTCTCATTATATGTAAAATATATAATTGTTAATTAGAGAAGATATTAATTAGTATTAAAGTTTATCGGCTTAACGTTTTCGAGGATCCATGCCTCATATTCATAGCCTTCATAAAATGTATAATAAAATATGCAAATACAAATATTCAATTAAGCTAGTATTACGTAGCCCATTTCTTCAAGATCTAATAAATTAGCAGATCATACCCAATAGACATGAGTTTAGCAAACGTAAGTTAAAATAGGTGGTGTTTAATCTCTTTCACTTTTTGGTTACACTAGTCAATTCTTATTGAAGTTTATCTTTCTTCTTTTAATAATCTTTTATAAAGATCAGCATTTTTTCCATCTTTATTATCTTGCTTCAATTTTGTCTTACTTCAATTTTTTTTGTTTTATTTATTAATTTTACTAACAACTACATTGAAAATAATATATTTTCATATGAAAATTAAATAATGTTTTTATTCAATAAATGTAATACAGAAAAACAATTTTAAAAATCAATAAAGAAGCAAGCAATAATTAATGTCCTATATAGTCATTTAAATAGTAAAATATTATTTCAAAGTTAACAAGGAAAATCAAGCATAGACTATTTTCAAATACTCTACTGAAAATGAATAGACAGAAAAATTAAACTGATATAAAAATGGAAAATAAATTATTTTAATCAGAAATCACTCAATATTCTACTAATAAATAGCTATAACAGTTGCTTTACAATTCCATTAGAGTTAAACTATATGTTTATGTGGATAAAGAAGAGTTGAAGTTGTATAAAGATTATCATTGAAACCTTAAATGTACAATGTTTTTAACAACAAGCAACTTTGTGTTATGCAGATGGAAATGAGCAATATGTGTAATGAAATTTTAAGCAGTGCAAAATAGAATTTCAGGAAAACCTATTGTTTACTATTCAAACCATAGCTGATTAAAATAAATGGTATATTTATAATGTTAGAAAAAACATTTCAAGATTCAATATCAAATAAAAACAAACAAACAAAATATATCAAATGATTTATTACTTAAAAATTTAGAAGTGATTCAAACATTGGAAGATACAGAGCTAGGCAATGATCCATAGATTTTGAGTTTCAGAATCTAT
Organism: Epiperipatus broadwayi; assembly: GCA_028023455.1. NCBI lineage: Eukaryota > Metazoa > Onychophora > Udeonychophora > Euonychophora > Peripatidae > Epiperipatus > Epiperipatus broadwayi. Next base: position 17,204 of record JAQFVV010002338.1, on the reverse strand, counting down.
TACTCTACCAATGTATTAAATCATGCAGATTGTTTAATATAAATCCAATTTTATGTGTATTCATAAACATATAAGCTATTGTCAGTGGTCAAATTAGTAAAGGAACATTTTTAAATTTTCTGATTGGAAATAGTGCTTACTAAAATAATTAATTTTGCTTCCTAAGTTTCTTTTATCAATATCTGTCTATATATGATCATAAAACTTGCCATTTTGCTTTACATTTGTATTGTAGTAATGTTTTTAATTTCTTTCACTCATATTTCTTTTAAATCTTTAAAAAACATCACTTATTATTTTTTACAATTTTTTATTTAATTTCTGATGACAATTTTAACTTCTTTTTATTCTTCTATAACATTTTCAAATATTATTTAGGAAACCTGTTATAAGAAATTTATTGAGAGATATTGTAGAATATCTGAATAAAACTGATAATCAGTCCAAAATATCATAAGTAATACAGTATTGTTAAAAGTGCATTAAGAGAGGGCATTGTTTTAAATATTGTGCTAATGTTGCAGGCAAGGAAGGATATATATTATTTGGTCTTTATTATCTCTTACGTGAATACTATTTTTCAATTAAAATATTTGTCTAATCAATCTTACATCATTACTTTTTTCAGATGTTGATGTCTATAGATCTATTTTTATCCCTATCACATCAAGTTTTCTTATTCTGTACTTTACTTGTTTAGATTAATGGTCATTATTTTTCAGTCCTGGACCCCCCCCTCCATTTACTGATAACAATAATTAAAAAGCCAAATGACTTTAACAAAGTCATATCCAGTGGAAAATAATTTCAGATCTTTTATCATTTGTATGTCAATATACAGACTCAAAAGAGTCATTTTTCATTTCTATAGTTTCATTTTATTTTGTCTTAGTACTGGTTTTAGAAAATTATAATAAAAATTTATGACTAATTTTTATCTTGCAATTTGAAATGATGCTTTTTTTCAACATAATTACTTCAATGTCACTAAATAGTGTGCTTCCAAGAGCAGGTTTTTATACCCTGCTTTGGAGATATCTATAATTAGTTTTCAAGACAGCAATCTGGAAATGTAAATAATATTGTAATATCATCTGATAATTATTGATTAACCAAATTTATTACAGATGACTAGAATTGGATGAAGAGACCTGTTCTTGGAAGCATATGACAACAGTTAACTGAGAATATCATGGGATGATCACTTAGACTTGTTTTATAATTGTTAAGCATATATTATTATTAAAGAAATATTTGAAATTCAAGCATAATTCATATACTTGGAGTTTAAATGTACTTATACGGGATTTGTACAAAGACTTTCAAGCTCTCTTCAGCTATCCTTTCTATCTCATACCACCAAAACACATGACCACACACACATGTGAAAAAAGATAAATGATCTCCAATATACGTATATTAGAGATCACTTATCTTTTTCACGTGCATGTTGTCATATGTATCACTTGTATAAGATAAAGTGTATAGTTGAGGGGAGCTTGAAAGTCTGTTTTCCAATCCCCTATAATTATATTAAAAATGTTAAGAAATGTGAGCAAATAGAAGAAAGCAAAACATAAGTAAGATAATAAAACTTCAATTTTTTTTATTGCTGTAGATTGAAAAGAAAAGATAAAAGTTAGTCTAGATTTTAGACTAAGACAAACATATAATAAATAGATATAAAAAAAAAAAAGATTACACCTAATTGCAGCATATAAAATTTTTCAAATCTCTAACCCTTTAAAATAACATTCGTATACATTTTTTGATATATTATCATAACATTAAATAGATTACCTGTGAAAAAGTATTTTTCGAATTCTATATATATTTTAAATCTTTTTTTATTTTCAATAATTCTGAATGTTTGTTTTTATTATTATTAAAAAATAAATAAAGTCAATGGCATATTGTTTACAAAAACATTATATATATATATATATTTAGGATAAAAACTGCTAACATTATACGATTAAAAGTAAATTTCCTTAAAAATATTTTATAAATGCATATTTTTTTAAAGTTTTTCTAATCTCAAATCATTCAATTTGTGGCTGAATTCAGAAATTGACATTTTTTCTGCAGTCGTTTTTTCTTCTCAAAACTACAAAAACATTAACAATAAAACAATTTACATAAAAAGAGCTACATTGATATTTTTAATGCCAGCTTATTTATCAATAAAAATATAAATACTTTATCATACTTATATTATTTAAATACAAGTATATTATATATACTTTTACGCTAGATGTAATTATAGGGGATAGTCTCTTTTTAAAAATTATACATGAAAGCATGAAATATATTTTCAATAAAATTATTAGTAAAAAGTATTCATCAAAGCTTGAAATCTGCTTCCCAATAAATATATTTATTCCATTCCTCAAGAAAGAATGACAGATAAACTTTATTTATGCACCAGTCGCTATGTGATAGGTCCCTTGGAAAGTTATATAATGTTCAAGCACCAGAAATGATAATGCATAGACCTTAAGTTCTTTAATCCAGCACTCATAACTGCACTAATCATTTACATAAATCTATAAGTTATATTTGCAGCATATAAAATTGTTTCATTTTTGATGTCACCCAAGCATATATTTACTTTCTTCTCAAGTTGCATTACCTAGCTCATTTTCTTATCTGTGGATTGATTTTAATTAGTTTATAAAAGACTTTTTGGATTTCTTATTTTTTATGAATTTATTTTAATTGATGCTCATATACATTTATTCATGGACCAGTTCTCTTGATATAATTTGGCTTATTACATCCAATGTGTAATTCTTTTATATATTTTTTATTTATGAGCATGGTGTTAATTTTTTAATTTTATTTATTAAAACCACAACTTCTTAAAAATGATCATTGTGTATGAACTTTTCAATTGATAAATTACTTCATAGTTCTGACAGTCATATAGAAATATATGTCCATACATAGTATTAAACATATTTGAACATAAATAAAAAAAATATATATAATCACTATCTCAAACGTTATGCTGAAGTTATTAATTCAATATGATTTTTTTTTAATTTCAATGTTTTCTTTGATACTATTCTTATATCATCATTTTCCAAATAATTTCTATTTTTTTGTTTTTGTTAACTATTTGTTAAATGTAAGTAAATATATTTGTAAATTATTTTTTTGTAAACGATTGCTATTGACAGTGTATTATAATTCTTTCATGTTATTAATTCTCATGAAATTGAGACTTTCTATGTTTGTTGAAAGTGCATTTTTTAAAATAAAAAATATCATTAAATTAATCAACTTTATGTTTTTATATAAAATTTTGAAATGTTGCCATATTGTTAACTTGTAAAATAGTATTTGCAATTCAGGACATGTAATATACATAAATTATTCTGATCTTTTTCCTTGAAACTCACAGTTTAAAATTGCAAAGTCTGAAAAAAAAGAAATGGGAAAAAGTCTAATCATAAAATTATTCATTACAGATTAAATATTGCTTAAAAATAATATCTAATGTTAAACATAGTTTTTAAGTAAGTAAATTATTACCATTTGTATTTTTATTCACTTCCAATAATGTTAGATGTTCACATGAGAGAACTCTTTACCCTATATAATCATTAAAAATGATTTCTATTATTTTTAACAACATTGCAAAGATAATCTTTTTTGCTTTTTACAATAAAGAATTTTAAATTGTTTTTATATAAATTTCTTTTTTTAATCGAGTTTATTATAGTTTGCATTGAAAAATTATATAAGATTGTATTATATTTTTATATAGCTTTAAATAGAAGGCTTTTGTTTCTATTTTATTAACATTTGTTTTTTGATAATATTATTAGAGGAATTATGAATTTTTAAATTAGTTTTATTTTTTTGATATTAATTAAATCAGTGAAGTTTATTACTTTAACTTATTGAAGTTTCTTTTTTTATGTAGTCTAGAAAATGTTGTTTCTTAATATTATCTTTTTATTGAATATAACAACAAAAATAATTTCATAATTCATTTACTTTATTCAAAATCTATATTAAGTATATTTATCAACTTAGTGCTTTAAAATATTAAATACAAAGTTTATCTGCTGAACTTTAATTTATATATTATTATTATTAACATTTATGATATTATTGTTTTTAGATTTGTTTTGTTTTTTTGTTACTTTATATATTTTTTAGAATATAAATACTCAGTATGGTTTGACAAAGTCGTAAGAAGTAAAAGTTTATGAGCAAATGGTGTTTGATCATATTATTTTTTCTGAAATAGGCCATGCAATTATTATTATTATAAAAGTAAATTAATTTATAATAGACATCTTAATTACAATATTTTATTCATATTTATTATTGCATACTATTTGCTTAAATACTACATTATCAATCCCTTTCATTTTATTGTTTTTTATTATGAAAATTAATAATAATAGTGGTAATAAATTTTAATCATTTTTACACATAGACATAAAATTTATTTTTATAAATAATTTATTTAAAAGAAAGATATTTTGGAGTTGTACTTAATGATTAGTAATTTGACCCATGCTTGTTGATCAAATTTAAAATAATTGATTAATCAATAAAACAACTTGTTGAAATTTTTTTTTTCTCAATAATATTTGATAAAAACACTTTTTTGCTAATTAAATAATCAATTTCTTATACTTCTAGCCAAATGTCTTGAAGTGATGCTATAAAATCATTAGAATTTATATTCATTATTATTATTACTGTAATAATAAATAATCTTAAAATTCTTACTGCCCTAGGATAATGAAATATGAAGGGTATAATTCAAATATACAATATTATATATGCAAATATAAAAACTATTATTGTTATATACATATTAAATATACTGTGATTAAGCTGTAAGATTAATTATTGTTAGTAGTCAATTTTCTATGTCTTTAGCGTTCTTAGCATAGTTTACAGCACTCGGAATTCTTATTAGTATTAACAGAATTTATAGATATCTCATGTTATTGATTGTAGTGATATTAATAATGTACTTAGCATCTAACTGATCTCTAAACCAAAATCTTAATTTGATCAATTCAACTGTTTTGGTCATTTTATGTCAAGTGTCACATGACCTCCCAAGAAACTAAACATACAGTTAATGCTTATATATATATATATATATATTTAAATCTATTCTTAATAATTCCCAATTTGACTAGACACTCATTGAAACTGTTGATCTTTCTTTCAGTATTAGCATCTGATATATGGTTTGACCTTGCAAGCCATTTGTTGTGAATAAATAAATATATGATAAAACAAGAGCAGCTTCCAATTTTTATACTGTATAATAAGCTTGAGTAACAAGTAATTAATAGATGCTAGTGCATTTAAATATTTTTGTTTTTTAACTCTTTATGGATGATGTTTGGCATTCAAAACTGGATACAATGCAATTTATTATGGATAGCATTAGACTAGGGAAGTGTTCTATATGTTATATGAATTGGAAAAGTGTGGGATTTGTTATAAATATTAAATAATAAAAATATTTATTATAAAATCTCTTATTGATAATTACACTATGAAATTTATAAAAGGGCTCATTATATAAAAATAGCATGTCCTTTTTCCATACCCATAACCTAAAATTCAAATCCAGACCAGATAAAATTTATAGTTTTTCACAGATTTTAATCTGGTTTAGAATTGTTATCATATATCTATCTATATTCAACCAAATGACCATCCCTATTGGTCAGTAAATGAATATCTAGTTATTTTTAATTAGTGGCTAAAGCAAAAATGGAAAATAATTAAAACTCTTATTATAAGAAATTGATAATTCTGGTGAGTAATGACTTTTTCTTCTAAAGAAACCTTTTCTCTGTAATAGCTATTTAAGTATTATTTTTATTTTTGTTATAATCTATTATTAATAAACAAGTTGTTATATATAAGTCTTAGTTACATTTTTGTTTCATAACGTTTCAAAATCGCTATATCATATATAAAAACTGTATTATAAATAAAACTTTTGTAATAACTATATTAAATTTTAATGAGATTACCTTATTTTTTGAACTCGTGAGAGCAAACACTATGAGAATTTTGTTCAATTAATTTAAAATGTCAAGATTTTGAAATATAAAATTTCAACATTTTATGTACAACAAAACTGTCATTTGTGCTGCTTGTTTATAACTAAACTAACCACAGAATTTTTCAAAAAAGTTGTTAATGAACAATTCTTTTCCAACTTAAGATCATGTCTAGTTATTTTACAACATACATTAAAAACAAACTTACAGAAGATAGAATTTACTATAAATAAAATTTTATTGAAAACAAATGTAATCATTTATAGATTCATTATTAATTCCTAATTAATTGATATACATTTTAATATAGAATTAGTCAGAGAAGGAAAACATTATAAATAATATTTATATTTTAACCTGTCTTTTGAATATGTAAATTCTCCAAAACATATATGGAGTAACTAAAGAACACAATACTACAATCAGTAAGTAATACTCAATTATTTATTGATGTTACTTAATTTTGATTGAAAACCTCTTAAAACATTATATTTTGCATCTTAATATTTAAAGGTATGTCATAAACTGCAGTGAGTCATTTACATCATTAAATTATTTTGTATTATTATATGTAAAATAAAATTATGCAACAATGAAAATATACAAATACAAAATATACATGCATATGATAAGACCAAAATATAAAAGCTTGCAACTTTCTTATCACAGTTTTTAGAATTTTAATATTTAGATTTACATTATAAACTTTAATAAATTCTTTCATCATTAAGATATGTATAGTTTAAAACATGTTTTTATTAAATAAAAGAATATTTTATGATTTTTATTGCAGTATTTAAAGGAATCAAGCATTCAAATTACTAAAGTTGTCACATATAAGTTTATTTACTATAGTTGTTATTATTGTGTAGATATTCATATAGTAAACATGCATGAAAAAGTTAATAACATGCATAGATCAGTATAGCATATTTGCTTTTACTCTTTAGTTTGAGAAACTACCATGTCTTTTTTTTCAGCAGCTTGATAATCTCCTGAATGAAACATGGATTATGTTTTTTAAAGTTAGAATAAATGTATATAGATTTATGGATATCATAAAAGAATTATAAGATGATTTTTTATATTATTTTTACATTAATTTAAATGAGCTACCTGTGATTTTTCAATTAAAAAATTGTATATTCGTTCATTATAATTAATCCTTACAATATCATTCGAAATTCAGCCAAGAAAATTTTGTGCTATTAAAATTATAACATTATAATCACAGATGGTGATTATTTTATAAATTCAAAACATGGATTATATATCTACATTAAAGTTGTTTGCGCAAGAAAAATAAATACCAGTTGTTGTTTTTTTTTTTATAGATTTAAATCATTTTTTCAAAATATATGTGTTAATTCTTCATTAAAACATTAAGCATCAATATTGTCTGAGTAAATATTTATTTAGTTAATAATATATTTGGTATATTTTTTTCACGAAATTTTTTTTAAATTCTATTCATAAGTTTTAAAAAATTACTTAAGATATTTTGGTATGTTTCAACTTGTTTATTATTTTTAATAATTATTACAAATAATATTAAAACAAACAAATAATTCTTTAATTGATGTATTCACCAAGCACCAAATAACTTGATGAATGTTTATCAACAAACAATTACTTCTTAAATCCATTGTTGTTCTAACACTGCATTATACAGTACAGAACTTTGGGTGTAAATTATGCAATCCCAGTTATCTTTGTAACTTTGAACTTTGATGTAATTTGTAATCTTTATTGCCAGTTGCTGCCAAAACTTTGATTTTTAAAGCTTCAAAAAACTTAGTCTTTTTTTAAATGTCTGATACATATACATGGTGACCATATTTTAAAATATTTACTAAACACTGCATATCTAAATATTTGTTTTGACTATTTGTATTTATGGAATATATCTTTCTGCAGAACTGAATGCTATATTAAAATCTAAAAAAAACTATATAATTTATTTTGTCTATGATTATTATTTTCAATATTAAAACTGTAAATAAAGCTTCTTATGTAGCAATAAATTAACAAAGCAAATTGCTTAATGGATGCATGCCATGTGTATCATTAAACTCTCTTTTAATATTTTATATCTTTTTAAAATCACTTCTTGTTGATGAAGAATAAATAAATAAATTTTGAAATAGAAAAAAAAACATACTTCTGAATTAAATTTTGCATTTGAATAAATTTTTCAAATGAAAAAATAATGCTTTCACTATGGTTTTTATACTTTTCCTATAATCCTTTGTAAATTCTAATCATATTTAATATAATTCTGGATTCTGAAATTTCTGTTTTATGGATTATAACTTCAATTCTCTGACTCCTAGTGCTCAGACTTTTTAAAAACATTCAAATAATAAACCATTCATTATTTTTTTTTAATTATTTCCTTTTTTACTCATACATTTCAAAATTCTTTAAATTCAACTTATTTTTTTTAAAAATAACATCAATATTTTTTTTACAGTTATTTTGTTCGTAAAGAATTTATTGATTTTGTTATTCATAATTACATTAACTAGTCTTATTATATTTAAGTCCTAGATGGGTTTAATGTTTTGTAATTATTTTAAAATTTCATTGAAAACAATTTTTTATTATTTATTTTTTAACTTTTTCACAAAAACTAAGTTCATTGAAATTATTACTGATTGGTTATAGTCATAAATAAATATCCATGTTATATATGTTTATCTGAAGGCTTGTGATTATAATTTTACTTGTATTATGTGTTTAACTATTCCTGTTATTTAGTTGAATTGCAAAATTCTTTTTAAAAAAGTGAAACATGATTTAGGTTAGTGCAGAATGCAACATTTCAAAGGGTATTTTTATTCTATCTTCTTTAGATATTTTTAGCCTGTCAGTGCCAACCTAATACAGAAATTAAATAGGGAATCTTTATATTTGTGAATACTGAATTTACGATAATGCTGTAGTCAACTAGGCTATTCTGCTAAAGTCAATAGTTATAGAAAATTTATATACTTATCTATAAAAATACTTTTGATTTTTTCCATTTTTTTTTTTTTAAGAACAATTTAATGAGCGGTTTCCAAACATTATGTATTATTATAGTGGATTGACTTATAAAATTATTTTTTATTTATCATTGTCAAATGTGCTGGTTTTTAAAATTTTTTCCTTTTTATTTTTTCTTCACAATATTCTTTTTGGTTTTTTTTTTCATGAAATCTGTATTCATTATTACTTTCATGGTCTGCTACTATAGACAAATTTGTCTTTTTTCTTATAATTTGTGTTTTTAATAGTTTTTTTGATAGGAATTAGTTTCACTAGTATATCTTTTTTCATTTTCAGATGGTTAATATAATAAAAACAAGTAACCCTTTAAGTAAACTTAGAATGAAATTTTATAATGATTTGAAAAATGTGAAGAAATATCTATTGACTCATTAGCTTTGTTAGAATACCCTTGTTCTTTAGAATATCATGTTACATGTAATATTCTTGAATATGAAGATTATTGTATTCTTCTTATGTTAATGTGTCTTTTATTATGTACCACAGTATTTGAAAAGGAGAAAATACTACTACTTAAAACATTATACTTTATTCTAATATGGTATAAACAAAGCTCAAATTTTCTAAAACATTTATCAATTCAACTAGAAGATGCAAATATAAATGATTCAACATATAATTGTAAATATTTCTGCATGTATTATACTTGATTATAGACAGAGTATTGTAATTATTTTGTTATTGAATATTGTTTTCCTGCACTGTAGTAAATGAGTTTTTATAATAATTTAGTCTGCTGGAAGTAAAAGTAAAAGTTATATCTGCAGTATTTTTATTGTAATGTTTTTGTGATGTTTTGAGATTTTAATTATTTTTTTATTTAAAAAACTAATGAGTTTCCCAGGGGGTTTTAAAATCGACTTTTTAAATTTTTTATCTTTATCTTTTTTATCCATCAAATTCCTTCATTCTGCTTATGGCTTTAAAAATATTTTTTTTAATTTTTCATTTTGCTGTTCATTTTTTAAGAATTATAAACAATCTTTGTGCTATTATGTATTTATTTTTTAATAAGATAATAAGTGTAAGATCTTGATGCAGCAACTAAATATAGAATAAATTAATGATTTGATGCTGAGAATAAATATTACATTGTCAAATTTTTTTAATAATTTAAACATAATTGATATCTTAATATATCCAATTGATGTGAATGCAATATTCCAAAGTTTCTATTTAAAGCCATAAATTCTAAACAATATAATAGCTTCCAGAAAATCCTGTAGTAATATATCCTTTAATTGTAGTGGTTTAAATAAATGTTATATAAAATTAAGAGCATGCTAATGAGCTCTAAACAAGCTTTTTTTATTTTATGATAAATGCTACTACATTAGCATGCTCTTAATTTTACATATTTGTAAGTGCAATCTATATATAAGTCATGTGACATCTGACTTTTTATTATTACTATAAATGATATATAAAAAATTGCAATCTAATATGAAATATGTTAATACAATATCAGTTTGTCTTTGAAAATCAGATTACTGATGAAAATAAGTGAAATTATAACAATTATATTTTGTTACAAATAAAATAAATTTTATAAAAACAAAATAAAATAATAACAATTTTTGAATATAAAATATTATCTAAGAAATTTAACTTCATTGTATTTTAATATTATTAAATGTTCTTACTTTCATTCTATATGTTTTTTAACATTTATTAAAATCACATTAAAATTAAAAACTAATTAATTTTTTGGGGTATTTCTATTATTGGACATACATTCAGACAGATAGTTAAGTTTGCTGTTTTCCCCTTGCTTAGTTCTTATACGTTTTGTGTGTCAAGATATTTGCATAAATAGCATCTGTTATTGTGATTCCTTCTATTCCTACTAAGCTGTAAATGTCAAATGTCCAAATTAGCCTTTATTACATTAATTATCTAAACAGTCTGTACTCAGAGAACTACCTGTGTGTTTTAAAATTCTTAGTGACTATAACAATAATTAAATATTATAACAATGATCTATAATCACGTTTATTTTAAAAATATTTGTAACAGTGCATTCATTATAATCTATGTCATAGACTTTATTTTTTCTGAATATTGTTTGTATAAATGTGAGTTATTGAAATATGTTTATAAAACACAACTATTTATTACAGATTACATAGTACTCTCTAAGCAGGTATTCTGCAAGCTACTCAAGAGACCAGTAAAAATTGCCAACAAATGCAGTTTGCTATGAACTTAATCTTAGATATTTTTCATAAATATAAAAGACTAGAAGTAGAAAACATTGTATAAGATATTGTAATTTAGCATCAATTTTACAATAACATACAAATGGTTTATATATTAATAAAGAATAGTAATGTGGTTATTAGAATATAATTTTGCTTCTGATTTTCTAACAAGAATTCTAAAGGAAGTGTACCATTATTCATCTAGTAGTAAGAATACATTTCAATTCCTTAGTCATATCCAATTTATATTATATATTTAGTATTTTAATACATTTTTTTTTTTGGAATCTTGTTTTCCACAAAGTTGTTTATCACTCAGTTAAACATTTTAAATATATTCTGTTTTCCAATTTTTAAATACCAATAATAAATTTAGGTATAATAAAATAACATAAATAAAAATTAATTATTATAATATTTTAACTTGGAAGAGGTTTTTTTGCATAATAATTAGAAATCTAATATATTTTATTTATTGGCATTTTAAAAATATGTTCATCAAGTTATGTGTGCTCCTTTGTGAAATCTGAATTATTATTACAAACTTTTTGACTAATAAAATTATTCTGAAAAAATTTCACTTTTCATTAACACATTTTAGTTAAATACAAAATAATACCATTATGTGACGAATACACATATATTTAAGTTGGAATATTTTTTATTCTACATCTAAGATAAATAGATAGATGGTAAATAGAGAGGTAGACAATGAGCTAGATAGGTAAATAGAGGTAAACATTCATACAGTAAGCATATAAATAAATAAGAAGGCTGGATAAAAGACAAGATGTTTGTAAAAATAAGATGGTAGTGAAATTACTAATGAGGGAATTAATAAATATATGAGTATATAAAAGAATATTCAGTTAGATTTATGTATGAATAAGGAAATATTTGGATGAATAAGTGGTCTTAGTAAATAAATAAAGAATAGGTAAATGAAGTTTATTGGGTGAGTAGACAGGTAGTTGATAGAATGATGAAAAAACAAGCAGTCATATTAAATTAGTTATATTGCTTCTCTCTTAATGTTGTGTGTGTATATATATATATATATATATATTCATTTTTTAATAGTTGTCTTATAATTTAAGTTGACTTCATTTTAATTAGTTTTTAATTATATTAGTTATTATCAGCAATTATAAACATTATTATGTTTAAATTAAAAATATTTAAATTACAAATATATATTATATATTGTTTAACATTCAAACGTCTCTGATCTATGTTTCAATTTGATAAAGAGGTGTAATACTTTTCATTCAATTTTTTAAAATATGTATTTTGTAAATTTATCGTGTTAAATTATGTTGCCTGTAGAAAGTAAAGATTGGATTGTTGAAGTAAATTAATGCTTTTAAATATTGAATATCTAGATAAATAAATACGGAAAAATTGATTATAAAATTAAATATAGAATCAGAATGATTGAAAAGGTTTTTAATAATAATAAAAAAATGTTTCATTTTACGAATCAATGACAAGTACTGGGAATGTTTGAAATATGTTAAAATAAAGAAATTCGAAAATATATAGAAAAGAAATTGTTAAAATAATAAGTAGTTCAAAATAGAAAAGATCAAATATTGGGGGAAAAATTAAAACTTTGCTTGGATTTGCACTTAGCAATAGTCATTCTCATCAACAATTTTTTTAAAATTATTTCCATAAGTCACTTTACATTCGACATCGACCACGTGCTGCCCATTTTCTATGTAGCGTGATAATAAATTAAAGCTCTTTGTATATATTATAAATGAAAAACAAACTAATCATCTATAATAAATATAATTAATCATTATAAGTGTTCTCATTTGTGGCATGTGCATAGATAATGATAATTTCAAGTTACATCTAGTTCTTTTTTGTTGATGTTTGTTTTGAATTAAAAATCTTAAATATTATGGGTAACATGATTATTAAAATGAAATATAAAATAAAATTGTATATATTGTAATATATAAAAGAAGACAATATTGGTAAACAAAACAAAAAAGGAGGTAAAATTTCAGGCATATTTTAAAATTTTGGTAACCTGATGTTTGATGAATATCTTTTGAGGCCTCTGCTACGAAAAATGTTGACCAAACTTACTATAGATTGTTATCTCCATATCTTTTATGTCTTAGCTCTAATTCTTTTCAACGTACACACATATATATATATAGTTATCTCTGTTTAAGACTGTTTTTAAGCTTAACAAGTCTCTCTATCATATTTACTTCACTGAATATTATTTTCTCACTCACTGTTTTTAGTATAACTTTTATATATATATAAAATTTTACTGACTTAACTAACTTATTTTTATCAAAATCCATATTTTTAAATTCTTTTTTATTTTTACTTTTTTTTTTTAAATAAAGTTTCTTTTTTTATATATAAAATTTAAGTAAAATATTTTGTAAGCTTTCTTTAAAAATAAAAAAATTAAATGAATTTACAATAAAAAATAATTCTTTTTAACTTTTTTTCATTACTAAAAACAAATGACCCATAATGAGTGTACCAACAAAGAAATAATGAAGAAATAGCAAAAAATAGTTCATAAACACTATGTAAGATTTAAGAAATCCAACTTTTTGAAAAAGATTTGAAACTTCTTGAAAAAATCAAACATTTGTAGAGAATGAATGTTTGATTAAATATTTAATATCACAATTTTTTCCTTAAATTATACGAGCGTGTGTGTGTATATATATAGAAAATTGGTCAGACAAATTTAACAGTGAGAATGTTTTTTAAAATTTAGTTGTTAAATGCTACTCAGGATGATGTATAAGTGCCATTAAACTGGCTATAGCTATTATTTTTTATAAAAGTATATTGAATATGGTAGAGTTTATTCCAGAGTTTTTGTTATTATATTAATTTGATTTTAAATATGATTGAAAATGGATAAGTGGATATATAGTTGAGTAGATGTATAGATAAATAGATATATTAATAAATGAATACAATAAATGAGCTTTAGGTAAACACATTTATAGAGAGATAGAGATATATAGATGGATAGATAGATAGATATATAATAAAGATAAAAGATTAATTTAGATAGATAGATAGATAGATAGATAGATATAGATATAGATGTTAGATAGATAGATAGATAGATAGATAGATAGATGGGGAGAGGGAGTGAGAGGTAGATAGATGATAGATAGATAGAGTTTTTAGATGATAGATAGGATAGATAGATGATAGATAGATAGATAGATAGATAGATAGACAGATGATAGATAGGATAGATAGATATATAGATAGATAGAGATGAGATAGATAGATAGATAGATAGATAGATAGATAGATAGATAGATAGATATTAGATAGATATAGAATAGATAGATAGATAGATAGATAGATAGATAGATAGATAGATAGATAGATATATTGAGATAAACAGATACAGGCAGACAGATGCATATATCAGACAGACAGATAGACAGATGACAGATAGATAGATAGATAGATAGATAATAAGTTAGATAGATAGATAGATGGATAGATAGGATAGATATAGATGGGGATAGATAGAGAGGATAGATAGATAGATAGATAGATAGATAGATAGATAGATAGATAGATAAGTATTAGATAGATAGAGTAGATAGATAGATAGATAGATGAGATATATATATAGATAGATGATAGAGACAGGATAGATAATATTAGATATAGATAGATAGATAGATAGATAGATAGATAGATAGATAGATAGATATTGATAGATATATGGATAGATAGATAGATAGATAGATAGATAGATTAGATAGATAGATAGATAGATAGATAGATAGATAGATAGATAGATAGATAGATTATTAGATAGATAGATAGATAGATAGATAGATAGATAGATATTAGATATAGATAGATAGACAGACAGATAGATACAGATAGACAGACAGATAGACAGACAGATGCAGACAGATAGACAGATAGACAGATAGAGATAGATGTGATAGATAGATAGATAGATAGATAGATAGATAGATAGATAGATAGATAGAGGATAGATAGATTTTTTATTTTATGTGAGTTATTGTGCTAATTTTACTTAGTGTTAATTTAATGATCTATGTGAGAGGTTTTATTATAACAGTTTCTGATGTTAAAATAATATGCAGTTATTTTTTAAATGTTGGTTAGGGATTGATTTATGCAGTAAGTTCTGTTTAAAAATAAATCAACCTAAAAGCTAAACCAATAATAAATTATATAATGGATAAAATATTCAGAGCAAAAGGTGGGTATCAAATGCATGGCTAGAAATATTGAGATGCTGCTGAGATTTTGTGACTTTCTATTACTTAAATATTTTCCCTGTGTTGAGCATTTAAGAGTCATAAAAAATATCTCTGAAACCTCAGAGTATCTCCATTTCTGAAAGTTATAAGAGTATAGGTTTCCATATTGAATTTCCATTTTATTAATACTTGTAATATTTCACTGTGATTATTTAAGATAAACAATTAATGTATACCTTATGATGCACACATAAATACATTAAGTCTGACCTTAGAAAATGGAAAGATTATAAATATATATTAGACACTATATTAGTAACAAAATATCTGGAAGAGAATATACTTCTAAAAAGATAAGTATTGGGGAATATTTTATATAAAATAATAAAATGAAAAGCTATAATTTAACAGTTGATTTTACCTTTCGTCAGTAGGTAGCAATAAAAGCAGTACCAAAAATTTCATTGCATAATTATGATATAGCAAAGCTTCTCTTAATTTTTTAACTCTAACAATTATTTCAACAAAAGTTAGATGAGAATTCTCTGGAGTGCAAAACCAAACCAAATTAATCACTTACAGCAAATTAAAATAAATGTATCAATAGAATTTAATTGACTAGGACAGAAATAGGAATTGTTAGTTTTATTGTAAAATAACAAAAAAGATTGATACTTATTAAAATTAAAAACAAAATAAAAGCAATTAGATCTATATCTGAATTATATAAAAGAAAATATAAAAAGTTTCATGGGAATGCATCCATGAGAGCTTTACTTCATCAAATAAAATTAAAAATGAATACTAAGGGCGAAGCATCAATTTTTTGGAAGACAACATTTACTTGAAAGAAAATATAGAATATATAAAGATTTTATGGTTTTTTTTTTAAATTATTTAGCTATAAAAAACAATGATAAAAATAATATTAAAACAGGTCATGATGTTTGGTGGTATAAAAGGATATAATACTGTAATAAATTAATTTTTTTAAAAATAAAAATAATATAATTTTTTTCAATGAATCATATGAAATCAAATTTGCATAAAAATGTGGCGATACTTTTTTTAGCTTATAGCTTTATAGAAAGCAAATATTTGAGTTATTTTTATCATTATTGAATATTATACAATATTATATTACTTATTATAAGAGTTAAAAGAAAATTGAAATTAAATTTTCAATATTAGAAACATTAAAATATAAATAATTGTTTAATAAATGTAAAAGCACTTATAAAAGATATATTGTGTCTTGTAAGGTGGAAAAAAATTTAGATTTTAGCAAAAAAAAGTAGATAAATAATGTTAAGATAGGTTATTATGGACATTTTAGTTTAGATAAATGATAAGAAGCTAAAAAGTGGTTTATTATAAGGTAACCATTAAAAAGATACCAATCATTATAATTGTAATTACTAATTATAATTAAAAATCATAATTAAACTGTGAAAAATGAAAATATAACAAAGGAAAAAATCCTAGATTTAAAGGTAGTAATTCAAAGGATTATTTTTAGAAATTATGTGGGAAAAGAGATTCATCAATAAAAATGATGCTGAAGAAATTGTCTAAATGATATATATATATATATATATTGTAATGGAACGTCTATTAGGCAACCCTACGATTGGGCAAGCCAA